>CM008333.1:12879252-12890015 GCA_002525835.2 Ipomoea batatas | reverse complement strand
GAATGAATGAATGAATGAATGTATGTATGTAGAAAGGTTCATGTGGAAGCATGCTCCTCTGTAAAAAGTGATGACTAATATGATATATTCTTCTGGGCTAGATAAATGGTTGAAAATGGCTATAATATAAAAGAAAAAAAAAGTTGCATTCTCTTTATAAATATAGAGAATTTAAATTTTTTTAACCCCATGTTTTTCTTACTAAAATTCTTAACTATTTTATAATTATAGAAAATTTTTAATATTTTTTTGAGTACTATTGACTCTGTTACAATGAGATTCGAATCCATAACCTCCCATATGGGAGTACACTTGGTGTCAGACCATAAATATTTAAGTTTTATATTAAAAGAAAAATGTTTAAGTTTTTAGTATTTATAAAATTCACTCCAATTTTGTTTAAGCAACCCTTAATAACTAAATTAGATTAGTCATGACTTTTTGCTTGAAAGCATATTTTCACATGAATCTATAGTTGTAATTAATGCTTCTTTGCTTCATAATTTACAATAAAATTGGGTGAAATAGAAACACTAATTAGTGTTTCTTTGCTTCATAATTTACAATAAAATTGAGTGAAATAGAAATTGATGTGTAAGACTAACAAAATATTTTATTAGATATTTTTAAGTACATAAAATTATTGCCCAAATGTTGCAAAAAAAAAAAAAAATTATTGCCCAAAAAAAATCTGATTTTCCAGACAAACGTTGGTCCGCTTTGGAGAAATGACATAAGGGACGTAATCATCAGTACGGATGCACAATTTTTATAATTATTTTTTTTGTTATATTTCCCCCACCATATTTCTTTCCAAATAATAGCATATAATGCAAAATAACATTATCCTGTTATCTTGTCAAATATAAAATCAGATCTACCACATCTCCAATTGTAATTCTTGAACAGACCGTATTACTTGAACCAATTTTTTTTAACATGATAAATCTTAAATAAAATAGAATAATAATAATAATTATAATAATTATAATAATAATAATAATAATAGAATTACTTGTTTAATTATTAAAAAGTCAAAAACAAAAATAAAAAGACGTAATTCGTAAAGTCATGGTATTCATGAATTGGAACCCAATTCTTTCTATGATTACTAGTTCCAGGATGAATTAATTAATTAATTAATTGAGGGACAATAAATTAATGCCAAATCCGTAATGTGTAACGTGACCATGATTAAAAATAGAGACAGACAGGCCACGTGGCTTGATTCCAAACAGGCTGTTTGAGCCCCGTAAGTAGGCATGCCATAAATTAATAATTATTTTGTAAAACAGAAATAGAAAGAAATTTACTATTAAAGAATGATTTTGCCCCCCTCGTATAATAATGTCTCAAATTGCAAATTAGATATTTAGAGAAATCATAACGAACGTACCACTCCTTATTCATACTGTACAATAATGCTAACTCTAATCATCATTATTGATGTTTGATGGACGAAATTTCTTTGCAATGGGGTTTAATATATATAATAATTGATGATCTTAAAAGCTTACAGACTGCATTCACATGTTTTAACTTCCTCATTTTAATCCACCCAAATTTGTTAAAATTACTTACTAATTATTCGGATTTCTAATTAGTAATTGTGTAAGGTGTTTTTTGAGAGTCAATAGTAGGGATGTCAACGGGGAAGGGTGGGGTGGGGGCATACCCCCCATCCCCGCCCCCAACTTTATCTCCCAATCCCCATCCCCGTCGGGGATGGAAAAAATCTCCCCATCCCCACAGGAATTATCGGGAAACGGGAAATCTCCAACGCTATTTTTAAATTATTAAAATTAAAATTTGTATATCCATCTCAATTGAAATACTACTAAATATTGTATTTCTAAACATGTCAAAATGCACGGCATAGTATTGTAAATTGCACTTTTAAAGTTTGAAAAATTATCAAAATGCCATTTGCAATTTTTTGTCTTCTTGATCTAAAACTTTTAGATATGGCTAGATGTACGATTGAGATTGATTTTTAATTTATCCAAATAAGAGTTTGTCTTCATTAACCCCAAAATACGGAATATAATAAAAAGAAGGGACTAAAATATTTAGGTGTTGTATGATGAAAATATTTTACTAAAAAAATGTAATATTAAATATTTTATAACCAAATATCATAACAAAAATTAATATTACATCTTACTTATAATCACTTTCTAATATATAAATATATAGCTAAATTTGTAATATTAAATTTATTTATATCATATACTCTGTATTAAAAAAATTAAAAAACTCAATTAAGCTCAAAAGTTGCTTGAGTCGTGTATTAAGATGCTTAAATTCGACTCAATTAATTACTTGAGGTTGGTTCAATAGTAACTAATAAATCAAATTTAAACATTCATTGAATCGAGTTGAGTCTAAAAAACTCACAAATAGCACAACTCACATAACCGTAATGATGATTTAGGAGTAAACTCTGGAAGCATGGTATGTACGTAGTATATGTCAACAACTAGAGAGAGTTTTAAAAGAATTATATGAAGTCGCGGGTGACATATTTTGTGTTGTTGTAAGCTAGTAAGCTAATGGCATTGATGTTTTTAAGTATGGTTTTGGAAAAGGCAAAGTGTTAGTCTATTACCTAGACAATTTTTTTTTTTTGAATGGTAATGTTGTTCTGAAATAAATCAAATATTTATGAAATAATAGTTTTATTGGTGTTCTGAAATAAATCTAATATATCAATTAAAAGACCCTTAGGATTTCTTTAATTTCACCAAATTATATTGTTACTATTCATTGGTTAATCATTTCATGGCAATGTAGCAAATAACTTTATTTAACTTTCAACTCCTATGCTAATATAGCCTAATAAAGTTCAATCAAATTATATTGTGGGTTGTTAGTTTAATTTGCCACAACTCATTTTAAGGTACACACAAGTATATGAACCTTCAAATTAAATATAGTGATTTCAAAAGTTGATGGCTACCTATTATGTTCGACATGCATGCAATGTAACATTCCTAATGCGATCCAATCAGGTCTAATGTGTATTCAATTTTGCTATTGGTGTAATGTGTATAATGCAATCCAAATAAGTTAAATTTTGAATTGTTTTCTTTAATTTATTAGAATGATAGATTTATTTGTCTTCAAATTAATTTAAAAGGAGTCAAAAAAAAGGTCACATCTATGATGATGTGGAGTTCTATTTTGACGCGTATATATAGGTGCACTGAATCTTATCGATAATATTGTCAAGACTTACTTTATATTTGATGTACTTTCTGATTTTGGCTAGATGATGATTGTGGTGAGATGAATGAGGAACAAAATACACAAGAAACATATTTTTTTTAAAATGACGACGGACACAACAAAACACAAGAAATTAAACATGGACGTAGAGTATATATATACCACAAAAAATAGAAAAGATATAAAAAAAATTTTAATAGGCTTGACCGAAATCACCAAAATAATTACAAAAAATAAAAAAAAAATGGTAGTAAATAGTACAATGAATAGAATCTTGCTCTTATGCAATAATAATAATAATAAAATTGTAAGTTTAACGAGTAAGCTTGAAACCTTTTAAAGAATTTGATGAAGCTTTTTTGAAATTGAAATTGAAATTGTTGAATCCTTAGGCTTCAAATAGCTAGCTAACCATAAATCTCGAATAGTATACACTTGGCTAAAAAAAACTAGGATAATAGTCTTAAAACTTTGGAGTCTCACATATTTCTTAAGAGCCAAGTCACAAGGCTAAAAAAAAAAACTAATTTTTCATGATCAATAATGCAATTAACCAAAAAAAAAAAAACAAAGTCTTTGCCATATATATTTATATTGGTATATTGTATCTACTAAGAAAATAAAGAAGAATAAAAATTAAATTCTAAATTGCATAAATTCTAGAATGATAAGTCAAATATTTTTAATAAAGAATCAAATCATTTTTATTCCCCTTCATTTCATGTATTATTGTTAAATAACGTAAAATTTGACTTGTTGATTCATTGAACATAGGCATGGTCTTGATAGGGCATTTTTTTTTTTTTTTGGGAATCGAATTATCATAATTGGGTCTGTTGTGATCCTTAATAAACTTCTTTTTTGTAAACTCCTTAATAAACTTCTATGTACTTGGGCTTATTGTTGGGTTTTGGCTAGGGATGACAATTTTAATCTGTCCGGTACATATCCATCAAAATCTACTCAGTATATATCGAATTTTTTGACTAATAGTGGGTGGTGGGTCAGGTTGGCGTTAAAAATTAAGCTCGTGATGGATTAGGTTGGATTTGAATTTTATGTATAAATTTGCTATGACAATGAGAAAAATGCTCTCGACTCAACATTCGACTGAGGACGACGATCTCTTTGAACGCAATACCAAGAAGTCCAAGCATGGGGATGGATCGCCGATGATCTAAGCGACGGAGATGGTGGATCATCAAGTCCAAGAGACACTCATGGAGGAGATGGAGGAGTATTGTGCGAGGATGTCAGCAGAGTGTAGTGAACAACCACCCTTTTCCTTTTGTGATATCGTCGCAGGGGTTAGTCCTGGGGATCAACCCATCAGCGAGCACGGAGAGCGAAACGAAGACAAATCTTAGTGACTCATCGGATGATGACGATAGCGACAAGGAGGAAGATGCGATGTGCCCTATCATTAGATTGACCAAAGTGGAGAAGGAGATGATCTGGAAGCCTTGGCGACAGACGTTAATCGTCAAAGTGATGAGCAGACGAGTGGGTTACTCATATCTATTGACTATTGCGGCGACTCAAAGCTCTTTAGAAGCTGAAAGACAACCTTGACCTCATTACCGCTTATAAATTTAGGATAAAAATGAAATTAAATCATCGTACAACTTTAAAATATTTTTTTAAGGTAATATTTACTAATTACTTAATTAGTATGCTAGTTAGACATTTAACTAGCTAAATACTAACTACGTAATAATTTAATTTGCATAAAATTAATTTCACAATTTCTAATGTGATAATCTCATAGATCATTATTCTATTAGAGTATATATGTATATTATATATTTTAAAAATGTACAGGCCAACGAGCTAGATCGGTTGATGAGTCAAAAATTAAAGTCTAATCATATTCGTAATATAAAACAGAATAATCTTAATCCCTTCATTGTAGTAAACGAATCAGAATGAACCAGTAAAATAGATCGGGTGAACTGAACTTCAGATTAATTTGTACATTTAACAACCCTATGCAGCGTGAAAGCCCCGAGAGACCCCGTTTCGAATCAATCCTTATACCATAGACAAAGTTTCACATTGCACTGTAGACTCTGATGCATGTATATGTGTCTTATGTTATGTAATTATGTGCCTTAAGAGTATGAATTATGTACATGAAACAAATTAGTAATTATGTTTTATGTTATACATTTCTGTGTGTGTTATGAAATTTTGTGCCTATGCAGACAAATTAAGTACTTAAATCATATTTGAAAAATAAGTAAATATATAACATGTGGATATGTCTTGTGTTGTAATTTTTCATATCTTTGTGTTATGAAATTATGGACTTTACGAGTATGAATTATGTACTTTGTCGTTTCAATTCAAGGTTCATAATGCTAAGTGGACCATGGTCTATGATATCAATCATTATTGGGTGGACCATTGTCTAAAAACACATTAAAGTATATTATTCTGACACATAAGATACACTATTCTAACACATAAAGTATATTATTCTAACTCATAAATTACATTATCTTACCGTAGAAATTTCATTATTCTAACACATAAAGTACATTATACATTTTTCTAATTCATAAAATACATTATTCTAACTCATAAAATACATTCTCTTACACAAAAATTTTATTAATATAAGGACATCCACAGTAGTAGATTTCAAGTGATTTTTGCATGCCTAAAATTTTGGAGATGGTTTTTCAACTAATGTGAGAGTTTTTTTTTTTCATAAAGACGTGATTTTTGTCTCCATAGTGGGACCTATCAAGAAGAAAAAAAAAACTAACTTTTGTCGCGTGAAGAGCAAAACTAGCGTCCAAGCGGGCGAGTGCACTCTACACGCCCACAGAGCGTGTTAATCACATGAGCTTTTCTTTTCTTTTTTTTTTTGCAATTTTTTTATTTAGATTTTGTTTTGTTTTTCTTTTTCACTTTTCTCACATATTCTGTTGCATAGCCACATAGGTAAAAACTCTTCAAAATCTATGCATATTATTGAGATGATCTAACACATATAAAATACATTATTTTAAGTCATAAAATACATTATTATACCCTAAAATATTCATTATTTTACATTGCACAGAAATGAAATTTTTAACATTAAAACGATGTCATTTTGGTCGGATAATTTGTCCCATGATATAAATTGCAGTTTCGAACCTCGATTTGTTTTTTAAAAAAAAAGTTTAAAAAATGGGAAGATCTGTTGCAGAATGATTTGTAGCAATCTTCGCCATAGCTGAGAGAGACCGAGAGGCAGAAATGGAAGCCGCGAATTTTAGGGGAACCCATAGATGGAAGAAGAGAAGTTCGGTTCAGTCTCCAAGATCTGCACTTCTCACTCTTCTCATCTTCTCCTCTTTCATCATCCTCTTCTTCTACTTCAGACGCTTCGTTTCCCCCACTCAACTTCCACTTTCCCGGAATTCTCCGTCGTTCCTTCTCCAAAGATGCGGCTCCTCCTCCACAGGGAACTTCATCTGGTACGCGCCCCACAGTGGCTTCAGCAACCAGCTGTCCGAGTTCAAGAACGCGCTTCTAATGGCTTCCATTTTGAATCGAACCCTCGTTGTCCCTCCCATTCTCGATCACCACGCCGTTGCTCTTGGTAGCTGTCCCAAATTTAGGGTTTTAAGCCCCCCTGATTTGAGATTCGCGGTTTGGAATCATAGTATTGAGCTCTTGCGTGATTGCAGGCAAGTCAAAAATTTTAGGCACTCCGGATCTTGAGTTCATATTCTCATTGTGCTAATAATGCTTATTTTGATGCTATGAATATGCAATGCCTTGATGAACAATATAACTCTGTCTTTAATAGAAGGGCAGCTATATTAGGCTAGCTGTTTAATATGTTGATTATTGTCTGGTTGCAGATATGTTTCTATGGCAGATATTATTGACCTTTCAGCAATAGTGTCTGCTTCAGCTGTCAGTGTTGTGGATTTTAGAGTGTTTGTGTCTGAATGGTGTGGTGTGAATCTGGATCATTTTTGCACTAGAAACCAAAATGCCCAATCTTTGATGTTACAAAGGCTAAATGAATGTGGGTCTTTGCTGTCTGGGAAACATGGTAATTTAAATAGTTGTTTATATGCTTTAGAGGAGGATTGCAGGACAACAGTTTGGACATACCAAAAAGATGGTGAAGATGGTGCTTTAGACTCATTTCAACCTGATGAGGAACTCAAGAAGAAGAAGAGAATTGCCTTTGTTAGGAGAAGAAGAGACGTATATAAGACCCTTGGCCCGGGCTCTGCTGTTGAATCTGCCAAAGTTGTTGCATTTGGAAGCCTTTTCACCTCCCCATATAAGGGATCAGAGTCACACATTGATATCCATGAAGCTCCTAATGATAAAAGGATAGCTTCCTTCATCAAGAGGATTGAGTTCCTTCCCTTTGTACCAGAAATTCTTGATGCTGGAAAGAATTTCGTTCTTAAAACAATTAAGGCTCCTTTTCTTTGTGCACAGCTTAGACTATTGGATGGGCAGTTCAAGAACCACTGGAAAGCTACTTTTCAAGAATTGAAGCATAAGTTAGAATCTTTGAAACAAACTGGACCTAACCCTGTTCATATGTTTCTAATGACTGACCTTCCCATGTCTAATTGGTCTGGGAGCTACTTGGGTGATATTACAAAAGATTCAGGTATCAAACTGTTTGTCCTTAAAGAAGATGATGAGCTGGTTAGAGAAACTGCTAGGAATGTTGTGAAGGCAGGAAATGGGATGAAGGTTGGGTCTGATTCAAAGTATTCCATCAAAATTCGGGAAAATCAGCATGCTCAAGCATTGCCTGATGTGCTGTTATACATAGAGGAAACTGTATGTAGCTGTGCTTCTCTTGGTTTTGTGGGAACTAGTGGTTCAACTATTGCAGAGAGTATAGAGTTGATGAGGAAGTTTAATATATGTAATAGCTGAAATCTTTTTCAGGTATATAGCTGACATTACCTTGATTCTTGTCATTTTTGGAATGTATTCCATTTGCTGCCTGAATTCCATGCAGACAGCAGATATCTCCTTAATTGGAAAATAGAAACTTGTAGAGTGAACCTGTATTACTTTTTGGCGGAAGTGAACATTGAATTAGTGGAAACTTTCTTACTGACCCTGTTAACGATACTAGAAGATACCATATCATGACTGTTCTAAAATTCTTATTTTAGGAGAATGGGTTAGCATTTGCCAGTTCAGCAAAGGGCTTCCAGAAATCAGTTGCTTTTCTTAGTAATTTATTGTGCTTTATTAAATGTTTGGCAAAGATTTCAGGGAATTATGAGCCTAATGAAGCATCACTAACTTTTAATAGTTATTTTCCTTAAAAGTTGCTTTCATGAGTATTTTTATAGCTAATTATTGATAGTCAGCTTGAGTTCACCATAATATTATAGTGCCCTTAGCCCCTTATTACCAAAGCTTTTGTTAAATACCTCTATCACAGGATGCATGATTTTGCTGCTTTACAGCTATTACTATTCAGGAAATGAAGGATCTTCTGGTAGGGTAAGGAATATATACAAACCTGTTATATAGATCTTGCCTTATTTGGCTGAAAGTAGTCTAAAGTTGTTTGAAGAGCGCCGTGGAATTAAGCAGGAGAATGTGATTTGATATGGCCAAAGTCCCCACACTACATTTGGCATCTCATTTGAGGGCTGTTGTTCTTCATAGTGCTATACCTCTGGAATACGAGTTCTATATCCTGTCAAGATGGTGCTTTGGTTTGACATTTTCAATGTAAGTTAATCTTTTCACATTGATCTCTGATTGACTTTTGATGTCTTGATTTTGTTGTGAAAGTGCTGTTCTTTTCAGAATATAGACAAAATACAAGAAGTCGACAGCCCAGTTTTAATTATCCATGTAAGAAACATCTCTTTCCTCAACTTTATATATTTTTTGTTACATTTGTGATGATTTTTTTTCAAGGCAGCATTTCCCTAGTTAATTACCATGAAGAAGACCTTGAAATATACACTAATCATGAAAGTAAAAGCATCCACAACTTATGGTTTGAGTCATTTGACTAATAGAGAGTAAATGAAACGGGAAATTTGATAAACAGAGTTGGTGATAAAGGTAGGATTCAGGGGTGGCAGTTGTAGGGATGTTACCTAACAACACCTGATGTTTTTGACCTATTGACTAGCGTAATGACAATGTATGTAGTATCCAGTCATATGATCTTAGTTCTTGAGCCGATGCTTCACTGTCAAGAAGAAGACATGTGCGGGTTACTAATTTGGATCAAGGTTGCTGAAGAAGAAAGCGAAGGTTGTGAAAACATCTTGATTCATTTAGTCATCTCAGTTGTATGCCCCTCCAACTGCTAAATCGATTGGAAGACATTATAAGCAAAGTTTGAGCTTTGTATGAATGATTTAGTGCATTGGTTCTCATTATCCATCTTGATCAAGTGTACCAATAAATGTAGGTAATATGTTGTATGATGTGTCCCAATCCCCAAAAATCTTTCTAGTTGTCTTTAACTTTGGAACTTTGCATACCATATCTTTTAATATGAAACATCAAAAGAGAATGTCTCTTGCAATTGTAATAGATGGTGAAGTTTTTACTTGACTTCTGATCTCTAGATGCCAACTAAAGAAGACGAGCAAATGGATATTCCTTCTATAGGTTGGAAGTCTAAGAAATCATAATTGATCAGAAAAAGAAGGGGGAAATTTTCTTCATTTCCATGACAAATTATAGTACAATCCATAACATTCAGGAGATTATAATTCTTTCATAATTAATTGGAGAGATTAGCTGACATCTGCTCCATACTGAAACATGTTAAGTGAAAATGAAATGAAAATTTGCAGTTATTGCTTCAGAGTCTAGCTGCTAGCAATTGTTGTCTTAGCAGAGGCTTGATATATTCATGGTAGCCATCAGGTACATCACACTCATTCAGAGGATTCTTCCATGCTGCCTCATAAAGTTTGGGATACACATTTCCATCATAGCGCCCAAGAACTGAACCGAGAAAGTGATCTGTGTGGTTAAATGCATCAACGAGGGCAACAGCATTTGGACGCACCTGGTGCAGGTCGATTATAGAAGGTTGGGCTTGGTGCATTGTACCAAGAGCCATGCATTTGAAGCTTTTTTATGCGAACACAATATTCACAATGCTAAGTGCCTAAGTTAAATAAAAGGTAAGCCTTTGAAGATTAGAAGCTGAAAAGTCAGTAAAAGAAGGTACCCAGTGAAGATCAGTAAAAGCAGGCTCATCAATGTAGAACCTTAGCATCAGTGCCTCTTCCTCTACAACGACAAAATATCAATGTAAAATGTTAAAATTAACAATGTTAGGACTTTGGGAATTCACACAGCTAAAAAACAATAATGAAATTTGATTTCTACCCGTGAGACGAAGCTCAATGATCTTTTTCCATGCATAGGAAGCCTTCCTTAGTGTGTTTTTAAACAGTTCTTTCCTAGCCATCTCAGTCCTGCCATCCTTACTCAAGGCCTAAATATACAGTAAAATGTAAACATCTTCAAAGCCTAAGCTCCCAAAAGTTTGAATAACCTTGATA
>CM008333.1:12848875-12859702 GCA_002525835.2 Ipomoea batatas | reverse complement strand
AAATATACATCCATCCTTATTAATACTTTAAATATTGGGTCACACTTGTGTGAGACTGTCTCACGGATCCTTATCCGTGAGACGGGTCGGGTCGGGTCGGGTCAAAGCATCATGCAAATGTCATACTTATATGTACAAATGTCATACTTATATGCTCAAATATAACACTAATCAATAATACAATTTTTGTTACTTATAAGAGAAAATGTAATACATTTTTCATAATAAGTAATATTGACAAGTATCCCTTACTTATAAGGGCAAATATAATACTTTTGAGAAAAAATGTAATACTTTTAAATCGAAATGTAAAAGTATCGTATTTTCCTTTAAAAGTACTACATTTACCCTTATAAGTGACAAAAATTTTATTCCTAATTAGTATTACATTTGAGCATATAAGTATGACATTTGTGCATATAAGCATTACATTTGCATATTGACCCGACCCGACCCGACCCGACCCGTTTCATTGTGAGACGGTCTCACACAAGTTTTTGCCTTAAATATTTAGTTGCTACAGAATTATAAATTTTAGTTTGGCAATATAGCATACAAAAGGTCCTTTATTTCAAATCCCATTAAGATATGTATTTTTAAGTGTTTGACTTATCAATAAAAAAAAACATTTGACCCAACATCAACATACTTCAATAATAATATTGTTTAACTTGAATGGATTTACACAATACAACCTTGACTTTATCTATCTCGACCATCTAATTTAAAGAGTTAAAGATAAATCAATGTAATTTATATAAAACGCAAGTAAAAAAAAAAAATAGAGTGCACAAATAATATAATTCCACTTTAAATTTTCTTAAAAGCCACCGGCAAATACTTCCCCTTCAGATTTTGACAATTCAGGCATTATTGTTGGTTATTAGTTCCTATTTTCCACATGCAATCAACCCGTATCCGATCCCTTTCCGTCTAAATTAAAAAAGTTGGACCACGAGAACCTTTACAAACAAATTAAAAGATAGAATGCGATGTAGTACTACTTGCCCAATGCAACGAATCCATCCTTGGGAAAATGGAGTTTGGATCCTCATTACTTGTCGCTATAAAACGTACCGCAAGGAACATGAGGTTATCGTGGACGCCTTAGAACACCATTTTTTTTTTTTGAATGCTACTGACTCTATTACAATGTAGTATCTGTTCATAAACTACTTTCTCAACCTACTGAAGCACAAAGAGACAGCAACGCCTCCACTGAGGCTCGAACCCACCACCTCCCTATAAAAGAAAGGGTTTGATGCCACTAGACCACAAGGCATATCGTAAATAGAAGAGTAAAGTAGATTAGGTGAAAAATGAGAAAGTTTAGTTGCAATATATAAAGAGAAGTGGTTCATCTCTCTTTTGGTATGGACGGAATTAATCTCCATCATAATATTAATTGTTGGAGCTACTAAGGAGCATATTTTAATTACCAATCCTAGCCTATACCCTAAAGGAGTATAGTGTGAGCAATTATTAGTACGTTTTTTTTTTGTCCAAAAAGATTGTTGAATTGGGTAGCTCCAACAATTAATATTATGATGGAGATTAATTCCGTCCATACCAAAAGAGAGATGAACCACTTCTCTTTATATATTGCAACTAAACTTTCTCATTTTTCACCTAATCTACTTTACTCTTCTATTTACGATATGCTTATCAAGTACTAAATTAATTGCTCTTCATCTTTGTCTTCTGAGGAGCTGATTAAAATAAAGTATATAATACAGAGTACAAAATAATATTTATCTATATGTATATGCATAAGCTCATGCATTTACAATGCATTTGCATTCAAAGAAATATAGTTCCTATTTATCTATATGTATATGTTGGTTATCGTCTTTTCCATCATGTATTGATCATTTATTATAATAATATGAACTTTGGTTTGTTTTCCAAAAAAGAAAAGAAAAGAAATATAGTTCCTATATATTCCTATTCCGTATTCCAACTACTATATACCTTTTTAATTATGAAATTAACTAACAATTAATATTTATAAATATTTTTAAAAATGTTAACAAGTATATTCATAATTTTTTATATTTACATGTTTCTTAATATATTTTGTCTATTGTTTATTTGTTTTAATTGTCATTTTTCGTACTACTAATTATATTGACGCCGTTAGTATGCAAGTCTATCTGTTGTCACGTTCTTGCCCACCCACTCACTTGGGAGAAGTTAAGGCCTTTCAATTTTATTTATTTTTTGGTTAATTTAATTCGCCTAATAACGTAACAGAAGCTAAAGCGACTTTTTTGGTTTATATTCTTTTCATCTAAATAATTAATTAAATCCCATATGCTTCATGCGAAAAATTTATATATATACAAAAGTACATTATTTATATATTGAAGGTACATTATTTGATAATGTATAAAAAAAATTATGTACTTTATGTATACAAATATTATAATTTTAGTATAATAAAAAATGTATTTTTTACTTATGGTTCACACAAATGTGTAGACCATGGTCCATGTAATAATGATTGCTTTCTAAACTTTACCTCTTTATATTCATCTTGTAATATTACTTTATCATTTTTATATGTGATTTTTGAATGACATTTTTTAAAGTTTATTGATGGGTCGAGTAATTCATAAACAATTAATGAATAAAGGTATTTATTAAGAAATTTTAAAATAATAAGAAGAAAAACAGTCTCACGCACTCATAAATTTTATTTATGTATGATAGAAATAACGTATTTTAAACTATCAATCAAACATAAGTCCTCTTTGATAAAAGAGATTTAGCTTAAAATAAGCTCTAATTTGAACTTATTCTCAAATGTTATAAAACATGGTGTTTGAGTAATAAATCATGGATTTTCATTATTTCTTCCATTTTATACTTAGCTTATAGATTTATAAAAACAACATATACTACTATTCTTGAATTAAAATTCAACTTTCTCCCTCCTTTTCTCATGTTTTACTTGATCCTGTTCCTCTTTGTTATTTCCTTTGTTTTTTTTTTAATTCTTTCTTTTTCTTTTTCTTTTATATTCTAACTTTTTCCTCCTCCTTTCCTTTGTAAAATTTATATTTCATCTAATTCATTCATTCATATAATAAATTATTTATTTTTATTAAATATTTTCATATATATATATATATATATATACACCAAAATGTCATTAATATATACATATTTTTTTAAATCATTTCACACTTATAAGCTCCCTTAACATTTAATTTTTACGAAACAATTCTATCAACTAACTAATAGCTATAAAGTTTTTCAGCTTGCATTTGTGAGCATAAATATAGTATGTGCAGTCCAACTATCAGCTTAGGCTTTTAGTTGAGATGGAGCACATGCTTTAATTTGGTATCAGAGCCATGCAAAAGATCATGGGTTCGAATCTCCGTGTCACCCTCAAAAAGAGACTTCCACGTGTTGCGCTCGGAAATCCACCGCACACGTTGAGGGGGCGTGTGAGCATAAATATAGTATGTGCAGTCCAACTATCAGCTTAGGCTTTTAGTTGAGATGGAGCACATGCTTTAATTGCATTAATAGTTCAACTGGTTACAACAATGAATTTATCATAAAAGATCAAAGATTAAATCCCATCAACTTCTTGAGCGTTTAAAGTCAACTGAGTGTTTATTGGAGGTTGAAATCTTTGACCATTATTGTAGTTATTTCATGGTCACAAATATTTGCCCGAAAACGTTTTCCAAAAGGAAATTTAAAATACAAGGACAGACATGAAATGAGTGGGTGTAATGTCGTGCATGCGAGCCCAAACATAAATGTTTTTTGGAATTATGTGTTTCTCCACACTCCACTTGCTCGTAAGTTGTTATGCTTATTTATTGTCTAATGTTGTCTCATAATTTGTTAATGTATTACTAATCTAAAATAATTTTTTTTTCTTTAGGGGTGTTTGACAATTAGATGATAGTAGAATATGTTAGTTGGTTATAGAAATGTCTTTGGTAAAATTAATTGTTTACTCCTAGTTAATTACATTTAAGATGATCTATAAGAGTATAAGTATATTGTGTTATTACTTAACTCTTAAAATATTTTTACAATTTATTGTTATCTATTATTGTGTTATTATTAATTATTTTTCAATTATATATATATATATATATATATATATATATATATATATATATAGGCTAAGAATCCCGTGTGAACAGTACCATAAGAGAGAAATAAAAACTAATTTTAGCTTTACATCTATAAAAATTGAACGAATCTGATCATATTTAAAAAAAATACGGTGGCATTATCATAATTACCATAAACTTTATTATGCAAACTTTAACACTTAAATATGTAGACCTGGTAAATTTTATAAAATCAACGAAAAAGCTAAATCTTATACGGTAAAAAGTGAACCACTAAACCAAATAAAACTAAAAACTCAGTTATACACTCTAAAATCAAAACCCTAAGAGCAATGCACTTTCGTATTTTTGCAAGTGCAATCCTTTAATATTAAATATGCAAAATGTTAATACTGCTAAGAATTGCTGATTTTAGTGTTAAAGTTTGCATAGTAAAATTGGTGATATTTATGAAAATGCCACCGCATTATTTTAAAAAAAATTATCTAATCTATTTGATTTTTCCAAATGTAACTCTGAGATTGATTTTTATTTCTCTCCTAATGACTTGTTCTCATTTGATGTAATAATAATAATAATAATAATAATAATAATAATAATAATAATAATAATAATAATAATAATAAAAGGTGAATAAACATAAACATTACAATGATAAACAACTATTAAGAGTAAATTTGATTTTTAAAACAAAAATGCAATAAGCTGATAGCCTGATATTGATAAGCTAGATACTCAATGTAGCTTTTTCATTTTCAGCTTATTGGCATCAATAAGTTGAGCTAAAAAGTTATTTACCAAACACTCATATTAATTGTTTGAGGGAAAATTACATCTTTGGTCCCTGAGCTTTAACCAAGTTCCGACTCAGTCCCTGAGTTATGGTTGTATGCGAGTTTAGTCTCTCAATTATGAACGAAGTAGCGCATTTGGTCCCCGCGGCCAACCGTTAAAACTAACGGAAAAATTAAAAAAATAGTTATAATTTGAGGGGTAAAATAGAAAATTCACATTTTATTCTCCTTCTTATATCAAAACCACTTTTACAACATTATTTTTCACTTCTTAGCTTCTTATTTTCAATATTCTTCAATTTTAAAAGCATTTTAATAACTTTAGTATGACTTGTTAGGAACTTGGCTATCGTATAACACACTTAAAACTTAGAACAAACAAAGAAACACTTGATCATTGTGTTTAGGCATGTGAAAACACTATCCTAACAATTTTCAATTTTCTTTACTAAGCAAAAACGGTAATAAAACTAGAAATTTTGAGATACAAAATGATGTCAAATTTCTCAGGTTGTTTTTACAAGAAATTCACCAATGGAATAACTTGATAATTTTAATTAGTATGTAAAAATTCTTTTGTATGCAGTAGTTTAGTCAATTATCGTATATCTTGACAATATATGAGAATTATATTATATATATCCATCACCTCCTCTGTCTTCTTAAAATAAAAGTAATTTAAGACTCAGTTATGAAAATTTTAAAATTTTTTGTAACTTCTAAAAATGATAATTGACTAAACTATTGCATACAAAAGAATTTTTACATACTAAAAATCTTAAGTTATTCTTTTGGTGAATTTATCATAGAAGCAACCTGAGAAATTTGACATCATTTTGTATCTCAAAAGTTCTAGTTTGATTACCTTTGTTGCTTAGTAAAGAGAATCGAAAATTGTTAGGATAGTGTTTTCACACGCCTAAACACAATCGTCAAGTGTTCTTTGTTTGTACTAAGTCTTAAGTTTGTTATACGAAAGACAGGTTCCTAGCAAGTCATACTAAAGTTATTAAAATACTTTTAAAATTGAAGAATATTGAAAATAAGAAGCTAAGAAGTGAAAATAATGTTGTAAAAGTAGTTTTGATATAAGAAAAAGAATAAAATGTGAATTTACTATTTTACTCCTCAAATTTTAATTATATTTTAAATTTTTCCGTTAGTTTTAACGGTCGGGGACTAAATGCGCTACTTTGTTCATAACTGAGGGACTAAACTCGAATACAGCCATAACTCAGGTACTGAGTCGGAACTTGGTTAAAGCTCAGGGACCAAAGACGTCATTTTCCCTTTGTTTTTTGACTCTAAAATTAGTTATACAAGCTACACTTTTGTTGATAAGCCATTTTCCCAATTATTTAATTTGTTTTCAAAAAAAAAATAAAATTTGTTGATGGTCCTTTGATGGTCCTTTTTACAAAATTATTTTTATGTGAATGTGATGCAGTCCATTGATGGTCCTTTTTTAAAAATTATTTTTATCAGATATACATTTGACTGATACCAGGAAGGTATTTTGGGTTGTTTACGACCACTGAACGTGCAAAGTTCTAAATTGTAATAACGACGGAATTCTACTTCCACGTGTGGTCCTATTGTTTACTTTTATTTACCAAGTAATACACGTTATAAATTAAACTTTTTTCTCAATAGGATAATTATAAGATCTATGTGGTATATATTTATAAGATATAACCGCATTTAACTGGTGATTTTGATTTTTGAGATATTAATTTGAGTAAAGTCTAATTTTTATTTGGGTTAGATTAAAGTGTATTTGAGTTTTTCTAATTGAGAAGGACTTTTTACATTAATTAATACGTTAAAAATGAAAAACTAATAAATAATAAATTGATTCTCAAAATGTATCCATTGAATTTGAAAAATGAAGGTTTGAAACGTTTTAGAGAAGTCTAGCTTTATCTCACGTTGAAAAAAATTTACGTGCAGGGGGTGTGCAAATCAAAATCACAAAATAAATAATGAGACAACAATGCAAATATTCATTTTGTACATTATATTAGATTGATTGACTAAAAAGCAATATAATAACCTTTTATATATAATATTTCTACCTGGTACCATCAGAAATCAATTCTAATAATATCATGTACAATAGTGAATTTTTCCTAATAATATTATCAAAACAATCTTCAACGATACCTAGTATTATTATTAGAAATCATTTTCAATAATGCTAGGTACACGAACGATTTATACATAGTATTATCAAAAAATGATTTTCAATAGTACTTGATATTATTAGAAACTATTTTCAATAATACTTAGTATAAAAATTGAATTATACCTAGTATTATTGTAATGATTTTCAATAGTACTAGGTATAATCAAATACGGTTAAAAGCCATTTCATTATTACACAAATGCTACAATGTTTAGTCTGCACGGCTGTTGATCAAGAAGATTAACAATCCTATAATAATAGATCACATTATATACCCACCATTATTGATAAAAGCATAAAGGATCATTAGATTTATATATAGCAACTAACACTAGTATTTCAACCTCTACATATCATGAATTAATTGCTAACAAATAATAAGCTTAAAATACATTATACAAAATTACTCTCAATACAGATAGATGACATGTCCATAATTCTTTTCCTTATATAGCCTTTGCCCATCGACTACACCTGAGTTTCGAACATGTGACCTACATACCCTGATGTTAATAGTTACGATCAAACGCATATTACTATGTTATAGGTAGTAACGAATATACAACTTTATTTCTTCATGTTTACGTAGTAATTAACGCCACGATTTAACAACAAGATGTTAGACTTAACCAGTCGACTCTCAAAACTTCTACCCAACAATGTTCATTTGTATTTGTATATATATAATCTAATTGTGAATTAGGGTTATTGGTTATAGACTTCCGATCCAGTTTAGGTCTACTATTTAGAAAAAAGGTATAATTTACTATTGTGATCCGAATAAACCTCCAGCCACTAGCTGCCTCTAACTTAACAATTTAACTAGTTTAAATTAAATTAAGAATTAGAACAAACGTGCAATTAATGATTTAATTTCTTGCTATTTGAGTATTTGTGTCTCATACAAGAGAGCAAGGCCGGGTTTGATTAGTGGGGGTTTATGATTTTGGTAACGTGGAAATAAAGTATGATTTGTAAAGTAGGTAATCATACTTATTTGTATGGGATGGGTTGAAGGCAGAAGAGTACACGAAATACATGGAGTACTAGTTTGAAAGATGAGATGAGAGCAAATAAAATAATGGTACAGTGCATGCAGGCGTGGATAGAGGAAGTCAGATGGTCAATGCTACAAACGTTGGACTTTACTCCACAGTGACATCCTCGGATCCTTATCTTAATTGAGTTAAGAAACATTAACGTGGCACAATATGAAGTGCACCACATGGCGGTCGTCTCTACCCCCCTCCAACCTCTATTCATTTTCTTGCCGCAAACTAAAAGTCCCTTCTTATTCATCTTTTTCTTTAGAAAATTCTCTCCTTTCTAATTGCGGGTGTGACTTTCCCTTTTTTTGACCTACCTACTTCTCACACGCCATGGTGCGTTCAATTATCATCCAAATTGTGTGCCAAAACACCTACATTATTCACACCATATACCCACAATAGCAGGTCGATTTTTTGATTTGTGTGGCCCTGTACTAGTAAATAAGTGACGTCTTATCAAAGTATAAATAAATTACGTATTGAAGAAAAGTGATTCGCGTGAATATTAAGGAGTAGAATTTTTTTTTTGAATAATACGTAGTAGAATTTAGATGAAAACTTAATTTTGAGTCAATATAATCACAAATACATATATTATCTATTCGGCCATGGTTGGATTAGGGGCCTCAAAAATTTTGGGGCCCTGTACTGTTGCACATCTTGCACGCCTTAAAATCCGGCGCTGCACAATACCATTCATTTTATTTGGTTGCCTAAATAAAAAAAAAATTAACACGCCTGTTAGGATAAAACTGGTCCATGATCTAACTCTAACACCAGTTGTTAGGATTAAATACTACTTATCACTATATTAAAAACACCAGTTTGTAGTGAGACAAGGTGCTGAATTTAACCGTTTAGATCTCCACCTAACAACGCCTATCCTTGTAAAATAGTGATCTAAAAATATATTGTGTTTAGTTTTTGTAATGACATATTTATTGAACGCATAAAAAATATATCGTTACTTAGTTGAAGTTATAAATTTCTAATTATAACATGTTATAGTTTGATTAAAAAGATAATAATGTGAAGAAATATCAAACGTAGGTCAGATCACATGCATCGGGTCAGTGGGTCACTATCAAAATGGTACAAAATAGACCGAATGAAGCTAAGCACAGAACATTAATCTGATAAATCATATCGTGTCCATCAATTTATGCCATTCTTATTCCAATCAATCTCTCTACACATTGAATATATCATATCATTGGTTTATGAATTATGGGTGATCAATATAAAGGATTGATACTTGAAAATTTAAATTAGATTAGTGCCCCCCAAGTTTGCTTAAGGTTGAGTTTACTATATTTTAATTTTTGGTTGTGCTTGTCGTTTTGTGCAGTGAATTTAATCATTATTAATTGGCTATAGAATATTTGACTGTGTATTGCGCTAAGTCAGCCCATATTTAGTAAGAGTGATGCATTAAATGTCAATTTAAAAAAATCAAATTTATAAAAGCTAGCTAGAATCTTTGCCATTTATGTGGCATGTAGTAGTGGTAGTACTATGCTTTGATAATTTCGAATTACAAACTTAAAGAAAATTCATTAATAAAGTTTACAATATACCATTAATATCAATTATCATATCAAACGCGCCAAAAGTTATAACTCATAGCGAATACATATATTTCCTTCATTATTTTTTTGGTAAATCCACGAGATCTTCTGGATCTTTCTCCATCCGAGTCCACCCGACTAATCCCGCTCGCTCCAGGAGGCACGGGAACTAGCTCAAGGAAAATCATCACTTGTGAAAATCAAACCCGAATTCTCCAGAAATTCACACTTTAACAACAATACCTTTTTTTAAAAAATAGTAAAGAATATTTTTCTAATGTAATTTTAAATATAACAACAATATTCTAACATATTGCATTCATGTCTAATCATAAGGAATGAGACTAAACCTCAAAAATAATCATTCAAAAGAATCTGTACACAAAAACATCAAATTAAAGTAGTAGAAGAGTTGAACAGAAATTAAAGGAATTTCACAAAAGAAAATAGAATCATAAAGTTGACAGAATATAATAAATTTAAATGGGGAAAAAAATAATATTACACGTGAAATAGCTGCATCAGTGCATTTTCTCCCACAAGTTGCCACAGCCACACAAGTCACAATAAAAATAAAGAAAAAAAAAAGTATGCTCCTTTTTTATTTTTCCTTTTCTTCTTTTCTTTCCTTTCCGTTTTAATTAATAGAAAGCATCACTTTATTAAATATAAAGTATATTCGCTATATAAATAGTAATATTCATTTGAAGATAAATTAATTTTATTGACGAAAAATTTAGAAAAATATTTGACCAAATATTCACAAAAAAAAATATTTGACCTTTTAGAAAAAACAAAATAGTTCCTTTATCACGAAAAATTATTTATGTAATTGGACAGAAAATTAATGGAGCGACTAGTAATTTACACCATTCAATGACGAGAATTTTGTGGACTTAAATTAATTTATCGTAAATTAAGAAATTGAATGTATAAAAAATATATTTATGTAATATCTCGCATGAAGGACCATTTTATTATTTTAAGACAACTTTTGTGTTTTCCCATTCTAAAAGACGAACTTGCCCAAGGAATCTTCAAGGGAAAAACATGGAAAATACTCTTAAAAGTCTACAACAATTTTCAAAGAAAAATAAGTAAACTACACTACTTTTGAGCCAAATTTTT
>CM008333.1:12819946-12832039 GCA_002525835.2 Ipomoea batatas | reverse complement strand
CTTATTTATCCTCCATTCTTGTATTCCGTTATTGGTGACTTAACTTTATTCGATCCTCCCTCCCAACCCTAACGAACTATCCAATTCCTTTGCATACCGCGGCATCAATTGCCCAACAAAGGGTTTGTCGAGTTTGAAACATTAATTTGGGAGAAGAGTTTGAAACATTAATGTTGCCTATATATCAATTCTTCAGTTTTCTTTCTTTAATTTTACATGTAAATTAAATGCATTTTTTATTTTATTTTTTCTTCAATTTCTCATTTCTCTGAAAAACTGGACCGAGAGCTCATCTAATTAGCATTATTTATAGATAGAGAAATGGAATTATATTTTCATGCTTACATGGTTACATATGTAGGGGGTCATGGATGAGTAAATAGAAAAATGTTATTTTCTTTTCTAATATAACATTGTTTGCCAAGCACCTTATGCTCGATCAAATGACACATCGAATCTTTGGTGGTGGGTATTGTGACTCTTTGGTATGCAACATATGGAAAAAGTATAAAACATATATATATATATATATATATATTTCCCTTCTTCCTCTCTATATATGGAGATGGAGACGAAGGGTCTTTCTTCGAACCATCTTCGTCTCCAAATCTAGTTACGGAGGAGGGAAGAAAAAGACGGTTGTCATCTCTCTTTTCTTTTAAAAAAAATTATATTAATTATTATTATTATTATTTATTAAAAAAATGTCATGTCATCTGCCACGTAGGACGTTTCCGGCGTTTATAGGTTCTTGGGACTGAATGCACAAAAATCACTAGTTGATAGGCTTAATTGCAAGTCTTAAAAGTTTAATTCCTTAATTGACTTCTCGTTTAATGTTCCAAGGTCTATTTGACTCTTTGCCCTTCCTTTTTTAGCATGACATTATGACATTACTGAGGTAAGAGGTACCCAAATATTTTTCATAAATAGTATGTATAGAATATATGATAAATATATATGTATGTGCAATACAGGCCATAAAATTATAAATCAATGTCTTATCATTTTATAAACAAGTGACTTCAGTTATTTTCTTAAAAATGATAATTAGGCGACAAATTAAATGAGTATTGGTTGAGATTTTGCATCCAGAAAACGTTTGAAAGACTCATAATCAGAATGCGAAAGGTGACTATATATATATATAAAGATTTGGTAGATTGCATGACAAATCGGGCCAATAGGCAACAAAAGTTAATATAGCCCATTATCCAGCAGCCCAATGTTTATCACAATCTGTCAAAGTTGGTTTTGTTAGTCCACAATTAGTTGACCATCGTACCTATTAGGGTGACTAGGTCAGGTGGCCATTCCAATTTAATTTTTAAAAATTCAAACTAAAATGAGTTAACTAAAATTCAAGCCCCAATCAAATCATAAATGAAATTATACATATATATAGAGTAACAGACTTTCTCTGTGTTTGCAAACTAAAGAGATAGAATTGTGTTGAATGAGAGAAGAAGAAGCAGCTTGGACGTATATAAATAAGTTTGGTATATAATGGTCAGTAATGCTTTTTATTTAAAATGTAATACTATTTAATAAAATTATAAAATTGCAGCTGACTTCTAACCATCTTCATACAACTTGGTATGTAACAGAAACCAACCCTTATTAATAATTAATTAATGTAGGCGTGTTCATAAAGAAAATTGTGAAGAGTTCACTAAAATAGAATAATATTAGTGATTGGATTAATTAGAAACTAAATTAATGATTAGCAATTCCACTATGGTAAAGGCATGCTAAGGTGGTAAGCAAATTCGTGGCAGGTACACGTGGTGTGTGGAACGGGTCAAAGTAAAGATCAAAGTACGACAACGTCTGGAACAAGCAAATGAGATTACAAGTCAAAGTATTCTTATTCATACCTTTAGTAGTGCTGTGATGACAACTAAGAAATTTCTGAAGAAGAAGTCAACAGTCAACACACACATATTATTTTGTCACTATAAAACCCTCCCAAAACAACTCACCCGCCATCAATTTTCTCCTCCTTCTTGAATACAAAACTTGAAACCGGCCTAAGCAGTAGATCGATTCCGGGAATGAGTCCTTTAGCCGTGGAAAGGCATCCACTTTCCGTTTCGCAGGCGCCGACCGCCCGGAGCAGGGTGCTTCAGAGGAACTGCAGCTGCCGGAGTGGTTTTCCGGCGTCCCCCAAGTCTCAAATCCATCATCATCATGCGAGGCCCGCCGTGAGAGGAGCTCGGCAAGGGATTGTGCCGTCTCATAGCAGGCTCAGCCGACGCCAAGCCAACAAAGAGATCATTAGAAGAGCGATAACACCGCCGGCGCGTCGCCCCACCTTGCGGTGGCTGGATTTTAAGCCAACTCCCAGCCGCCTCTCTAACATGTCTGATTCAAACAATTCATTACTCACTTGATCCTATTCCTAACAATTGGTATCAGAGCAAAGATAATTGCTCAATTGTCCAATGTATAATCTTTTTCTGTTTCAATTTTTAAAGAGCTGTGCCTTTAACTAATAATGTAAAGACCATTATTTATAGTTGTATTCTTCACATACAGCAATTCAGTTCATATTACAGTTGAGATAAATAGTACAGAAACCATTTAGTCATTTCTCTTCATCTTATAACACAAATCATTAGTACAGTGGAACTTAAATTGACTTCAGCTGGTATGCAATTATTCAAAGTTTGAAATATGTAGATCATCAAAACATGACAAGTTGAATTGGCTACTATCCAGGGGAAGGGGAGTGTGATGGCGAATCGAGATTTTACAAACTCTCTTTTGGTAGAACGAGGCGATCTTGGCCTTCCACGAGCTTTGCAGATCGAATTACATCTCCAGTTTTAATCTGAGAAAGAATTTCTCTTCCAGCAGTGGTATATCTACACGCCAAAAAAAGAACAGAAATGCTGAAATTATGATTGCCAGTGTCAAAATTCAAACCACCTGAATGAAAAGGTTTGAAGAGCTTACCCGAAGACAGCAAATTGACCTTCTTCAAAAGATATGCCTCCTAGGCCAGACTGTTAAGAGAGTTCATTATAATTTGTATACAAGAATGACCTACTAACAAAAATGGTAGGATGCATAGTAATAGACACAACAATACCACTTACATTTCTCTTGTCATAGAGATAAAAGAAAAACTGGCTTGGTGATGAGTACTCGTCAGAAACATCACTGTGTGCCATGGCAACTGCACCATAAACTGATAAAGGAAGCACAGGAAGCTCCCCATCCTTAGACACAAAAAAAGTTCATATTACTGATTAGATTCAGACAAATAAAGGGAAACGAAAAGAGGGTATCTTGCTGCTGCTAGCCTTTTATAGCTAACAATTAGACTTAAGAAGTTAATACACCTGCACACTCAAAGCTGTTTTGTATAGTGGCTCAAACTGCCCAGACGGCATGATCTCTAAGGGAACACTATATCCAATGTCCTTCCCCAACCTGCTTTCTGTAAGAATTGCTTGATTGGCACAGTTGAGCTTCACACCATCATACGCACCATCAATCACCTGCAGTTGATTATGTTGCTTTTCAAGTCATTCAATAAATACTTATATAAGCGGAACTAGTTAGAACTTAAGATGAAGTGAGATTTCACTACCTTACCAGTTTTGCAAAGTTTCCTGCTGTCAGTGGTGCTGAATAGCCATCTAAAATAACCTGAATAAATGTCATTATTATGTATCAGTTATTGCCAAAATATTTGGCTGAAACAAATTTTAAAGCTAGAACAGCACATTCAATTGACCTCTCCTCGAAAATCAGACGCTATCAAACAAAAAGAAACAAATTCAATCAGGAAATGGTTTGTTTTGCAATCAGATAAATAGGCAACATAAAATAAAATGATGATAATTCATAGCTTTAACTACAAAGCGGGAACAACGATGGGAAACAAATATTAGCTTCACATCATGAGAAACTTTAAATGCTGATATAGTACACCTGACCAGGGTGATTTGAATTGCATTATGAAAAAGTTAGCTGGGTGAGGATGGGTTGTAATCTGGTTACTATGAAGCAAAATTCTTCCATCATATTCAAGAAATGGAGAGAGAGGAAGTAGTTGTTTGTGAGGCCATGCAGCCACTACCTGAATTTTTGTGATGCTCTTTCCTTCACCACCAGATTCTGGAGAAAACATTGAACCATCTCCCTTCTCAACTGTGAATTCGACCATTCCTCTTCCTGTGAGCCTAAGAAATTCAGTAGAACATTGTGACACACCTACTTTTCTCATGTAACACCATAAGTAGGCATCTACCATGGTTTGCCAATGAGTGGGAAAATGCAGAGTGAAACCATATAGACATAGTTTCTCAAAGCTTTACCTTGGATAGTTCAAGTACTGTTCAGGCAACAAAAATGATAGCCCTGGAGCCTGTCACAAATACATCCTTGAGATATTAATAACCATTTCATAGCACGCTGCTTACAGTCCAATTGAATACCACAGTCAATTTATGAAGTTCGTTCGGAGACAAGAGAGTCTGTGAGACCACAATTATGGTAACTATTTATTTGGTCATTTTTGAACACTTCTTAAAGGACACAGAAATTACCATACAAGGATTAAACATATGAAGGGACAACAAATATATACCTGTAACAACTCCAACTGTGCAACAGTATCTAGTGAAGATGCAAGACCTACTGAGACCTTATCCGGATCCTTATCCTTTATAGACTCTATAAGGCTTTGCAATCCACCCTGACCATCAAGCGAAATGCCATTGTCATTATAGTGGTCTCTGCATATGTAGATAGTCGATGAAACTTCTAGTCTAGATTTTGATCAAATGCATACAAGACCGACTAATAACTGATCGTAAACAAAATACCCCCAACCGAAGAAGCTAAATCTTGTCTAGATTACCTTGCCATCAATTAGAGATGCATATAAGACAGAACCATTTTCTCTCAAGTCAATAGGTATACTACCCAATATGGCTTCCTTTTCATCCGTTGCAATCTGAAATGTGAGAGAAAAAAAAAAATGATTTGAACAATCAAATTTAGAATACAACCATTTCTAATCATCACTATTAATGTGCCAAAACCTAACATGCCAGCTTAAGCACAAACTAAAACACATTCCAAAATCAAAGAGATGTCAGCGATGGGATATTAAAGATCATGATGGGCCCAGCCTTCCTGGTAGGAAACTTGTGGCAGCAGTTGTGCACTTTGTCATTTGACAATATGAACTAGATCTTAGATTATTTTTCATTCGGTGCCCTATGCTCCTCCTTGACTACTCTTTTTTATGACATTTAAGAGAGAAAAGAAGGGAAGAAGCGCATTATAAATTGCTGCCCTTTTACATGGTTAGATGGCCACCCCACATGTGGTAGAGAGGATAGTGCCTTTGGTAGTAAGATCTCCCTCTAGGGATCTAGTGATTTGGAGTTCTTGACTCATTTGTTTGCCTCAGTTATTCATAAGAAAATTACGACTTACCTTAAGAGCTTTCTTCACATTACCCTCCATTGTTCCGAATGGTTTTCTTTGTGGAATCCTTAGCAAGTATGAAATGTCCTCAAGGGATTCCTATGTCAAAGAGGGAGGGTCAAGGGGAGAGAGAGAGAGGAGCTTTCATCTAAAATTACAAATTATTATTTAAATGAACAAAACTAGGTGAGCAGAGAAAATAGTGACAAACCTGAATAGCTTTCATACTGGTGTTTGCTGGGATAGCTCTTCTCAGAGCCAATTCACCTGTTCTAGGAAGTTTTGTCTCTGGGGAATAAAGTACTGCCTCCGCAGGTGAAACACCCCATGATTCCCAACCAGACAATGGAACTGGACATGCAACTTGAACAAATATAATGAACACAGCTATTGCTGTCTCAAGTCGTTTCATTCCATGTTCCAAAAACCTTGACAAACTGGAGACTGTAGTAAGTCTTTTTGTCAAATCCTGCATAGCTGAAAACTCATTTCAGTAGCCAGAAGAAAAAGAAAATTGTATTTTCTAGTGTTCCACTAATCCTGGATATGGCATTCTGTGTATTTCAATTGAGTTTGCAGAGGGAATTTGAGATAACTGCTGCTGAAAATTAAAGAATGCAATATCATTTTTTTTTTTTTGCAGACTAGTAATCAAGTCTAAGAACTACCCAAGCACCAATGGATGGATATAAACGGCCAACTGTTTTAACAACCTAGTAGACCATAAAAGCAATAATTCTAAGATCGAATTCTTTGTAATTGGCCAATGTAGCCTGCACGGAGACAGTCAAAATGAATGAAGTCTGAAACAAGATCAAACCTTTGAAGCGGAATCAAGTGCAGAACAGATTCAACTAACTAAAAACCCCAATAGAGCCAAACAGATAAAGAACAAATGGAAGGAATTCCAACATATATTAAGAACTACAAGTCTAAATGTGTGAGGCCACAGTAATTGTAAATAAGCAATTCCACATATAAGTAATCGTCATTGCAGCATAGACAAGGAATTATTTGAATCCGACTAACCAATGAAGGATCTATTTTGGCAAGAAGAAGCGTAAGCCCATGATGATTTGGTGTTGCGGAGGTTGTTGTTCTACAAAGACGAGGGCCGAAGGGAAGCATGCAATGAGTGGAGAAAAAGGCGCGTTTTTGGAGAGAAGGCGAGAAGGAGACTCTGAGAGCTGCGTTGTGAGAGATGAAGGAACAGACTGAAGGGTGCGCCGCCATTGAATTGAAGAAGAGAGTGGTCGGTAGTTGCTAGGATTTTGACGCGCCTCATCCAAACTCTATCCTATTCCTTTCTCGCGCATTTTATACGCACTTCTGTGGTGCAAGGAAGAAGAACGTAGAGACGTCTTTACACTCATTGTGATACTCAGATTTTGGTGAAGTTATTTTCACTTTTGGTCTCACCAATATGAGATTATTTTTACATTTAGTTTCTGATTATTAAAGTCTTTCAAAATGAATTTTCTACTTTTTGGTAAATTTGATTTCACTATCAAAAAATAATTGGTTTCTGACATAATGAAATAAGTTGAGAACTTTTTTTTTTAAGATGTTGCTAAAAGCATTACTGACATACTTATCCCGTATTTACGTAGTCAAAACTTATATTACTAAATTACTATTTTTTTAAAAGGAAAATCAAAATATTTTCCGACATTGAAATTTTCGTTGTAAAAAGATGTCAAAACCTTTTGATCATAGCCAAAGACCTTGTGGTCTAGTGACACCCGATGTCTCGATTTATAAATATGTACACTACATTGTAACAGAGTAAGCAGTATTTTTTTTTAAGTAAGTAGTACTTAAAAAAGTGAAAAACGATCATATAAAGTCAAATATTTATGACATACTACGAACATATGCAATGTGTTGGATATGCCCAAAAAAAATAAATCCATGACTTCCAGAAAAAGCCCCATGTTTCTGGGCTGTTTTTGAACCTAGAAACATGGGAAGTTCTTCTGGGCTTGAATAAATTAAACCCAGAAACTTTTTTTTTTTTTTTGGTTCAAACAGAACCTGTAAGAAATAAACCAATTCTTCTTCTTTTTCATTATGAGTTTTGATTTTATCAACGTCCCGGAATAATTGTATATTTGTATTGTTTATGGTGCTTGTTTATTTTTATCTCTCATGGTATTTAAAATAAAAAAGGAAAAAATTGAAAATTGAAAGGATATCGTCTATATTTAGTATAAATGTATAGGTCATTAGTATTAAATTTAAATTTTTAGTTGAGATGTAACACATTATTCAATTTGATATCAAAGTTAAACCCGTACAAAAAGTTACAGATTGAATTTGAACATTCGCACTAATCAATAAAAGAGAGTATATTCATGTGTTGCTTGTGGTTCATCAAAATGTTGTGTAGGTTGTTGATATATATATGATATTAATTACAGATTAATCCTATCTGCTGCGGGCACATGAAGAAATCGCAGTATTTGGTATGACTCAAGTAGATGTTTGGCACACTAACTATATATGTACGTGTGTTTTATTTGCTTATGCAACAGTGTATTTATTGAATTGGTGTTATTTGAAGTAATTTGAGTCATTGTTACTTTTCGACTAAAAATATAAACTAATAATTGAATTATATATTTACAATGTATAGATCGACTAAATGCTTAATATGTCCTCTCATGTATGTAGTATGCGAGTTAGTTAGATTTTTTTTTTCTTTTTATTTGATTGATTCTAATACAAGAATGTGCTCTGATCTACTTTAACTAAATATATTTAAACTACTAGCTAAATTATTGCACATTTATATTTATATAGCATATATTCAACACGGATGAATACAAACTTCATTTAATAAATAGGGATGAAAAAGAGTCAGATATGTTTTGCTTTTTATAGAACAAAAGTTTTTAACTTTGTTATTTCACTAATATAGTCGAGTTTTGATTATGCTAGCTATATTTTGGCATAACACTCAATTCTTCATATTTAAGCAAGTGACATTTCTACTTAAGTTGATGCATTTAAAACTCAATCCCAGATAATATTGTTATTCATAGAAAGACAACATATGATTTACCGCCTTTAGGACTCAAACAAGTTCAAAATTTTATGTTCTCCTAATATCGTGTGTTCTAACAAATATTTTTTTTAAAAAAGGGAAAAGAAAAAGTGAAGTTTCCAACGCAGAGAAGTCCATGCTAAAATGAGTATAGTATATAGAAATACAAATAGAAAAAAGAAAATTAAGTAGTAAAAAAAAAAACAGGAAAACAGGTCCCACCGAGATTTGAACTCGGGTTACTAGATTCAGAGTCCAATGTCCTGACCACTAGACCATGGGACCACTTATCCGTTTTGGGCTAAGTATTTACTATAGTAGTTAAGAATTAGGATAAAAGTATCAGAATTTGGAGTCTCAATCAACAGTACCATCTGCCCACCCCACTAGTGTTTAGAGGAGTGGATGAAATTTGAACTTTGAGCTGAAACATCATTCGCATCTACCAAACTTTTCCCCTTCCATACACAATGCATTCAAACACACCACCCATCTTTTTACTTATAGCTTTGACACTTTGGCCCATAGCCTAACCTTTTTATTGGAAACATTTGATTCATCCAAAAATACCTATCTTCTTCACAAACTCCCCTTTGATAAACAAATTCATTTCTTGTTTTCAAACAAATTTGTTTTTTTTATTAACTAAATCCAGCATATGTAAATGAACACAAATATAATGAAATTAGTACGGGTTTGAACACAAATTTCAGAACTCGCCAGATTTGAACAAATCACTACTCGTTGAAATTCACTGTATATATCCTCATATTTATCGTCATTTGTATTTCTTACTTTATTTTATGTATTTCAAAAATAAAGCGTATTATCACGAACATATAATTTTAGAACTCATGATTGTGTAATTGTGTTGTTGAAGCTAGTTAGGCAGCAAGAATGAATGAGGTTATATTGTAGCAGTGGGGAGCTTTACTCTTCTTTGGCCACCAAAATATTGTCTCAACAGTCCACTACTTATTGGGATTAAAATTATATTAGACAAAGGTGAGCAGGAGTAGGACCTACCTTTGATTATATCTTCCATTTCCATGAATTCATCTACTATTGTATTCAATACAAACACCAAATTATCAAACCAATAATAATAATGCATCAAAACCAAAGCAACACATGACCTTTGTCTTTAATCTTGGATTTGAAACCACATAATAAAAAGGAAGGAGAAATCTTAAATTCACAAAAATTAATATACTAGGCTTGCCTCCAGGGACCAGGGGTGTTTTTGACATTATGCCCCTTCATCCATGTGCCTTGTGCAAAGGTTACATAAGCTATACATGTGCAAAACAATTCCACAAATTAAAATTGAAATTTTTATCAAGAAATTTTTATAAATATATAAATGAATAAATGTATAAAGTCTTTTAACTCCAAACCCCAAGAGTTTCAAACATTACCCCTGTTTGAGTATGGCAGCCATAGCCTACACTCCTACCGTGGGATGGCCGTTTGGGATAGGATATTATTTTTTTTTTTTGAAAGTATGATAGGATATTATTAGATACTTATAAGTGTGAATGAGATTGCTCGAGTTTCTATTCAAGAAGATAACTAATATTAGTATTTGATGGTTAGTCGATTGGCTAAGAAAATATAGATGATTAATCTTTTTTAATATCCAATTCAAAACTAATTTAAAGAGTCAAACATATGTAACAGATTCGGACATTTGGTTGAATATGGAGTCCAACCAACTCAAAAAGTCAAGCATTTGGTGTGCACTATGTTTAAACTTCACTCACCCTGGATGCACAAGAAAATGGTGCATCATGGTGTACCAATGACATTTGATAAATTTTAATTATAATTAATGAAGTTTTTATAGTTTCGATAATACTAAATATAACTATGTATATATGTATATTAGCTTGTGTTGAAAATTTTAAAGATATAACCTGGCGGTGTGGCTCTGTTGCAAAGAACTCATCCATCCTTAATCAAATGCCAAACTTAAGTAAATTTAGATTCTAATTAAGTGAAGAGATAAGATAAATTTGGTATGTACATTCTCAAAATGGTTATATTTAGTCTTCATTTATTTGTCTTTATTATAGGCTTTGAAGTGATTTAATGGAATGAAATTGATGTTTTGTTGTTGTTGTTGGAAATTGGTTGGGAACTTAAAGAAAAAGAAGTAAAAATTAAATTTTCTATAAAATATCTATGTACAATTTTCAAATCCATTTTAGTATATGTGATGCAAGTAGCATGAAAATTCTAAATTTTGAGGATTAAGAGACTTAACCAGAGTTTAAAATTGACATTTTTTTTTGAATTCTACTGACTCGAATCCACTCCCTTCCACATGAGAGTATACATCGGATGTCACTTGACCACAAGGTCTTTGGCAGCTATCAATATACATAATTGTTGTAATAAATTAAGAATAATTCATACTCAATATTTTGATCATATTATCGTAACAAACAATAATTTATGCATTTGTAGAAGCATAGAAACAGAATTACCACTTTTATGAGTACAATAATCCATCATGTTACTTCTGTTAAGGCTTTACCTTGTGAACAAAAGTAATTCCAATATCGCTAAAAGTAGGAAAACATCGAATCCCCGATGTTTGAGGTTTTAATTTTCAAGTTGAATTCATCACAATTTTCTGGGTTATTTAGTTTTGGACAAAGTTATAATGAATCCAACCAATTGAGTGGGTGTTAAATAAGTGTCACGCAGGTAGTTGGAGTTGGAATTCAGGCATTTAGTTGAAGAAATGGCAGATAGACATCCCTTTATCCTATGCCATTCATTCATTCATTCAAGGAATTACAGAATTGGTTGGGCACGGCAGAAAGGAGAAAACAGTGAAACTGTGCGTGATGAATGATAGAAAAGCATTATGATATCATTGATGTTGGCACATGATAGATAGTGTGATACCCAAAGCAAAAGGGCCATACCTTAGCTTGCTGCAATTTAATACCCATTCCCCACCTGCATGCACTTCCCTTTCATACTCACATTGCTGTCAAGGTGTCTCTGATCTGATTTTGACCATTTAGCAACCCTTCCCATTTCCCTACCTTTATACCAACACACTACAAAATTCTCATCCCCCACTCCACTCTCTTTTACTTTTCTTTAATTTAATTTCAAATATTTGAAACTAATAGTGGAACAACCACTGGACTTGTTATCTAAGTTCAAATAGTACATTATTAGTTATCATAGAGAAATTTTACAATGTCATATATTACTTTGCAAATTCATACAAGAGACTGTATAACTTTACAAACACATAATACACCCACATTATTGTAAATTGTTCCTCTCAACATCACAACGGTATTAAAGTCGTACACTATACTCTTGTAAGTTAAACATTCAAATTCAAACATTATAAATATAATAATATCAATATGCATGAGAAAACCTCCATTTAAATGGGGTACAAGTTCAGCTCGACTCTTAAATGGTCGAAACATAATTTAACTACCCGGTACCATAGAGGTGTGGTACCCGGTAAAGACTATATATATATATGTATGTATTTTTTTTTATGTAAACATTATTGTGGGATTTACAATGCATCTGGTTCCACTTTGTTTCCCCAGATATTTACT
>CM008333.1:12793349-12803824 GCA_002525835.2 Ipomoea batatas | reverse complement strand
CAGATGACGATGTAGAGAATGGTGTCACCAGTGTTGTTTTCTCCCAGCTCATGAATCCACTTGGAAGGTGAGATGAATATTATATGCATTTGTGGCCATTTAGCATTCCTCAATTTCTAAATTTCTTTTTTATTGTTTGTATCTCATATTATTCATTGTGTACTGTAAATAATTGGTGGGGCTACTGGTCTCTAAAATATTTGTGTTTGAATTACCCATAAGCATTGTACCATTGTCTTCATTCAGTGGGTACATGATTTAGCCCATCTTGTAGCCACTCATTCAGAAAGAACTTGAATAAAGCACAAGCTATCATCTGTTCAGTTTCTGGAAATGTAGGGTCAATGGAACAGTAACAGAATATATTGCTGCAATGAATAGTAGCATATTTCAGGTTATTGGAAGAATATAGGTTCTTCAAATACTAAATCTCTGTTGATTTTGTGTCAAGGTTTGTCAAGTGAAATGGTATTATGTTATCAGGCTTACACTGCCTTCTTTTTGAATTTTTGAAAATGAAAATACATTTATTCAAAGAAACAAAACAAACATTCAGATTGTTGCGTACGTCTCATATGTACTGAAGGATGATAGGTGTTGGACAGAACAAAGCTCTACTTATTCCTCTCTGAGTCGCGTTTCTCGGTGGACAGGAATGGGTAATCAATCAAGAATCAAATATCCCATAAAGATATAGCTTTTGGCGTAGTGGTTAAAAACTCAAAGATAAATATTCAGAAACTAGACAATATATGTTTATAAACCCAAACTTAATTCAGAAACTAGACAATATATGTTCATAAACCCAAACTTAATGTTCACTAATCAGACACTACGGCTCATTATGTTACATGCTAATAACATGTCTATGTTCAGAAACTCAAAGCTTAATGTTCAAAAACTAGACGTTCATGTAGCGAAGCAGAGTGGAGTCCAACACCTATCCGGACTATGTTTTTTATCTTTTGTTGCATCGGAGTGGGTCGGGAGTGCTACCCCACGATATGGTACATGGTAAATTTAGTACAAATACTTGTTAAATATAAATATGGGGAGAAAGAGAAGGTAGGGCACATTGCTGAACTACGTAAATTTGTTATGGTTGATCTCGACACAGATGTATCAATTGTAAGGCAAAGATTAATATTTTATTTTCAGTATGGTAGGAGCCAAAGTTTCATAAACTGCTATCAAAGAATTGCATATTCTTTGTGAGCAGTGATTCCAACTGGATTGAACAAGCAATACATGCAATCTGTTGAGAGAAGTGATGTAACTCTGTACTTATCATTGCCTCCCACCACCGGCATGGCTACTCCGGGCTTCGCCGGATTCTGGAAATCAGGCCGGTAAGTGCGGCCAAGCAATCCTTCAACCTCCGGCGAGAGGCCGAAGAACCTAAACTGCACCTCCAAGTGAACAAAACAGTCATCACGAGGAATCTGGTAATTGTGAACCCTATCGTCCTCTTTAGTTACAGGAACTACATTCACTGCGATTTCTGCAATCTCTGAGACAGATATTGTAACGCTGTTCTTGCTGGAAATTCTCTCGACTCTAATATCATTTTCAGGGGACTTCCATACCGAGAAAGGGGTTTCAGGCAATGAAATGTCTTTCCCGTCATAAGAAAACTTGAGATGGTCTATTGATTCATCCCATTCTGCTGCTTTTGTTGCCGAGAGAGAGAGAGTGTGGGTGCCAGAGAGGATCCCCAGTGCTTGAATCCAAGTATTGTCCCTGGCTCGGCCCGCCGGACTACGGCCGATGAAACGGGCGTTGATTTGGAGATTAGGATCTGAGACTAAGCTGAAATGCTCATTGCTCTTTCCATGGAAGTAAAAGACTCTCCCATCCCCTCCAATGAAGCGGGGATCATAGCATGCAGCTCCCACGCCATTGCAGTTGGGTACTCGGTCTGCAAGTTCCAAGAAAACATAAACAGGTAATAACCAGTTAGGATCAAACGTTTATCACTATGTTAAAAGATATAATTAGTAACGAAAAAAGTAACTTTATTTTTTTTATAATGTCATCACCATTATGGAGAGGACAGGGTGCTTGACCGTTCAGGTCTCCGCCCAACAATCTTCCTAACTACCTAGTACTGGACTTGGCCCTTAACTGACCTCGCACAACGAAACAGAAAGATAAAAACGAACTAAGATATATAGACTAGGAAAGATAGAAAAGAAAAGTAGTAAAGTAAAAGTTCATGCTTTTGCATTCAGGCTGGCACAATGGGGAATCACAGTTGATAAAGCAAGCTTTAGCCTTAGGAACTTTTGGATTTCTGGATGGACATTCTTGGGGACAAGTCATGCTTCTAAGAAAGCAGCGGAGTCCTCTTCTGAGGCAGGCAACTTTTTCTGGTTTTTGTGCATGAATTTCAGCCACGCCGGCGAAGTGCAATAGCAAAATGAGCAACAAGCTTTTGCAGTTCACCATCTTCATAGCTAAGCTTAGATGAAGATCAGAACCAAGTTCATGCAACTTTACCCATCAATCTGCTGACTTTATAGAAACCAACGAATGGAATTCTTTGGTTGTTTATGCCAATTTGGCGTGAGAAACAGTTGACTTATTAGAATTGGGCGTAAAAACTGGAGCCGAACTTTTGACCGTTGAATCAACTAGTATTTTTAAACATTAAGTATTGGAGCCCAAAGGGGTGATTATCTGTAACTAATTCAATTACTGCAAGATGCAAACGAAGCAAGAAAAGTCCAATATCACATGGATTTTGCAGAGATGGTTCCTGAAAGTCAAAATTTAAAGATTTCTCAAAGATTTTGGCTTTTAAAACTTTTACGAAACTAAACTACTTTAGTCAGATTGAAAGTAACAGAAAGGTTTAAACTGATAAAGCTGCATTGTCATTTTAAAGAATAATAATCAAATAAACCATCAAACTACATATACTAGCTATTTTTCTTACAAAGAAAATAGCTCATTCCCCAAAAACGTAGTATTTCAATTGATAAATAACTTACCAAAAGAATTACTAAAAGAATTCCCAAAAATATTATTTCATCCCCACCCTATTTCGTGCTGTTAAAGGTTTTGAGATTTGAATAGAAGACACAAAAAATAGTCTGATGACTCAAAGGCATCCAAATCCAAATCAGGAGTTACAGAGCACTTGAAAGCCAAAAAAAGTTTAATTCGTTTTCCGAAAACTTCTCCATTGATATCAAATGGATTACAACTAAAGCAAACAAAATTGCACCAAAAATGTATTGGCGTTTTAATCCAACAAACAGCCAATCAAGTTACACAAAAAGGTTGGGTCGGGAAGCCTTGTAGGTTGTCTTGAGCTTCCTGGTTGGTGGTCGCACTTTCTTGAACACCAGCGGGAACTTAATCTTTGAGTTGTGAAATTGCTTGGTGCTCTCTCGCTTGCAGAGCTTAGCTGGGATAGTAGCTGTCTTGATGATCTGAATGCAGTGATAGCGGACCCTGTGACGAGATGCCATCTCAGTGTACATCTGTTCAACAGCACCATTCAAGGTGGTATCACGAAACTCCTTGTACATGTTGTGATAACCAGTTCTGCTCTGGTAGCGCAACCAAATACCATAGTTGTTGATCTTGGTTGGGTTCTTCTCAAATATCTGACACAGAACAATTCATTTATTATAAAATTGAAACTTTACCTTGAAAACAAAAAACACACCCATGAATGTAGATAAAGGTATAAGAACAAACAGAAAACTGCATCATCTAGTGCCAACAAAATGTGCACAAGCAATGAAACCCCCATGGGGTAACAACCAGAATATGTAAACAACACAAGAATGCATGAAGCAAATATAAATAGCTGAACATAGACAAGAGCACATTGATATTTCAATTCAAGTGAACCAAGTAAACATATTTCATATTTTTAATCATAATTACCAAAGAAAAAAATTAACAAGGTACAATGTTTGAATTCTGTCTTAACAATCATGGTGCCTGTGTAGAGAAATGATGTAAGATAAGGTTTGCTCTTTAGTTGGCTATATAAGATTTTGCACACCGTGATAATGATAGTATTTCAAGAAAGCATGCATTCCCTTTCTAAAGCTAGAAGAAAGAATGCATTAGTATCCCAAATACCAGAAGTCAGACTACAAACTTCTAAAGAAATGCCTTAAGGAAATTGACACTATTTGTAGCTACCAAATTCATTGTTAACCAAGTCCTTTTATGTTCCAAATTTTAGCAATTTTAACACCAATTATAATTTTTGTGGATTCAGGATCTCCATTAAGCAATTAGCTAACCAGTGCCAACTTCAACAATCATATATCACGATCTTCAGTAAGTGATTAGTAACCCGCAGCAAACTTTAATAATCATGTCAATTACACAAAGACAATAAACAAGGAAATAAGTCTTGGTATTTTTATACACATACACTACACTAACTGTGCCACATTCATTCCCAACTAGAAATAGACACCAAAATAAGATGCAAGAAAATCATCATCAATATGTTCACAGCATATCAGGTGATCCTTTGCAAGACTTTAAATCCCTACATTAGTTCTTGAAATAGATTGGTAATATCTAAACGCACTAATTATCCTCCAAGAAAACCATATGATATATATTCAAAAAAAAAAAAACAAAACAAAAAATAGAAGTGTTTATGATCAAAATTCTAGAATACTATGGAGAATATACCTCATTGATAGCAAGAATCTGACCATTGCTCTTCTTCACCTTTTTGAGCTTCCTCAAAAAATACCTATCCTCCACACCAAAATCATGCCAACCCTCACTCATCTATCATAACATACCGATCTATACGCTAGCATATACAAATAACACACGTAAAAAACAATAGAAATATGGAACTGAAATTACCAGAACTTGGACTTAGCACGAACTTCATTGGTAGCCCAGAGTTTCATGCGGTAGATCTTAGGGTGCTCATCGTTCTCCGACGGCAGACTCCTGCCCACCACCTGATACTGATGGAACTGCGTAACACCAAAATAAGAGAGCACAATCTCATCAAAAGAAACCCCAAATCATAACAAACAAGAGACCCGATCCATATATTCATACAATACACACAGAGACACTATACGATGGAATTTAAATTGTACAGAGTGAAAATACAAGCACTAACCCGAAAAGCCACCATTTTCTGATTATCTCTCACTCTCTGTAGGAGCCTGCAGTGTGTGCGTTTAATGGGAGAGAAGGGAGAATGTGGTTTTGTTGGGAAACCCTATAATTTGGCGGGTCAAGTTTTAATATAGGCCCGACCCATTGAAATTATAACAATGCGTGGGCTTCAGTCGAATTCCGGCCTGGACTGAGTATCCATATTTTTGTAAAGCCCAATCTTAGATCCCGTAAGTAGTACGGAGTAATTTGTTTCTCTCCCACACAATGACACAAATGTGTTTGAAAAAAAAAATCATTTATCATTATAAATCTATATAATAATTATTTATGTATCTGATGGTTTAAATCTACATCTACATCTACATTTCTATCTATACATACATATATACATACAAACTTAATAAGAGCCAAGAAATGGTTCATATTATTTAAATTTTATTTATTATTATTATTTTTCATATTTTACTATCTATTATATCATTTACTTCTTCTAAATACCTCTGTATTTACTTTTCCTAAATACTCTTGAATTGTAAACTTTAGTAACGAAAGATTTCGTTAACTTTTTTTAAAAACTCCGTTAACTATTTATTATTGTTAACTTACTTATTGATTTTTATGACAAAATTGACATAATTAATAAACATATACTATGAATATGTTATAGAGTATTAAAAAAGACAAAATAAAATTTAACAAACTTTGGTCAATTAATTAGAATCACACATTAGACATTGGTGAAAAGGTATACCTAATTTACAGTATATATTCAACATAGATGAGAAACTGACTATTATTATTGTCTTTTTTGGGAAGAATTATTTGGTTCTATTTGTAAGGATTATTGTGTAATTTACTTCTTCTTTTTTTGAAGTTGGTAATTTGCCAAGTCACTGCTAGTGAATATGCCCTACAGCTTTCTTCAATAGTTGTGTTCCTCATCTAATCTTGTGCCTTTTTTATTTGCAGTGACTATGCTAAGGGACAAAATTCTTCTATTATTGGCATAATACCTTCCCGACCAAGCAAGCTGATAGCTTCCCCATCTTCACAGTCAGTAAAAGATTGTGACACAAAACGTGGCCAAAATAGATTGGATGAAATATGGAATCTGATTCCTTTCCTCCCAGCTTTACACCATTTTTCTCCCATGTCAGATGCAAATATATATTCTCCATTTTACACAGACTTCGAAACAAGCTTTATTAATTTTTTGGGTTTTGCACGCTTTGTTTGAACTTTGAAGGGCCACTGGCCTAGCTACTACTATAATTTTTCATGGTGTGATGATAAGCACAACAATTTTTTATTTACTTTTGTTTTTGTTGAAAGGATTTTCAATTTACTTGTATGGAGTTACACTTCACAGTTGTCAAGCAGCCATGCAATGGACGGCTTGAAGGCAAACGTGAACTCTGGTTGACTTCTTAATTTGCGTGCCTAAAACAAACAACAAAACAAGACCTTGAAAACCACTTTACTTGTCTTAGTTTTGGTCAGCAATGATTAGGTTAAGTTGATTAATTTTTTCTAACCATGTTTCGGTACACTGAGGCATCAACACCTGCACGTACTGTACTTTCGAAGACTAACAACATCGTACAAACTCATATATTAATATAATATACAATGTAAAAATTGTATATAAAATTATTACGTATGCAATGGGGTATTTGTATACTAGAAGTAATCTGATCTGCAAGGATTTCAACAATTGTTATCTCTTAGGATCAAATTTTCAAATTGGCAGCTGCCTCCTGGCCTGGCTGCTATACTTCTCTGGGTGGTAGCTGGATATATGTGGCTACTAAGGACTCGTAGAAATATATAGATTACCATCTCCGATCCATTCATAATCCTAGCTAGCTCTTTATTGCATGATCATATCGTATCTTCAGCCTTGAAAATTGCTAACAAAATTCAAGAATACCACCTGCCTGCTAAATGTTTTGGAGTTTGTATGATATAGCACGTAAGGATATTGTATTGTTTTGTTTGCTTTGACAATGCTATAGAAGAAGAAAAATACAATTTTATTTTATTAAATACGGAGTATAATATAAAGTGTTACCATATTGTTATTACTTATGATCACATATAGATAATCTTCTATATTCAACCACTTAAAAGATGGGATAAAATAAAGGTGATCAAAAGATTTTATAATTAATAGTGGAGTGAATATTACTTTATATTAACTACGGTCATATTTATATGTGTGTGTGTGTTTTTTTTTTTTCTATACAGTATGATTGACCCACTCTCATTTTATATACACTGCAGTTTCCTTTCAACACAACTACAATTTCATTTTGATATAACTACGGTTTCATTTATAATATAAAAACCAAATGTGACTCAGTATCAATTGAGATAAATTATAATTTCATTTACGGAGCTCCGTTAAGATAAGACTGCATCCGTTTCTTTAACGGTGTCATTTTTGGACTATGGTCCACGATATAACGACTAGAATTCACAATGCAAGCTAAGGTTACACTAGACAAGGACCAATGCAATTCAATATTCAAGACTTCAAGGTAAGATGGCAAAATATTATTATTTTCCTTACTGTACCAAATTATTATTTTATTTTTATTTTTTAAAATATATCATAATTTAAGTTATGGTAATAATTCAAATCAAGTCATAGTGTTATTGAATTATTGGATTTTTATTCTAAAAATTTTGTACAAATATAACATAATTTTAGAAAACATTAGGTCAGTAGTAAGTAGTACCAGAGCATTGGGAGTAAAAATTAAATAAAATATAAAAAAATAAAATTCCGGAGTTTAGTCATATCCTTTCCTTTGGTGTTGACTTTTATTTTAAAGAACATAATAATATATGGAATAATATTACTAATTTGTAGTTAAGTATGGAGAAACAATATTTCTGTATTCGGTAGGCGGCACAACCATATCAGTTTGTAGGTTTCTTTGTACTTAAAAAAAAAAAAAAAAAAAACCTTTTGTAGAGAGTTTTTATATACATTTTACAACAATATTTCTGTTTAAAAAAATACAAACATTTTTTGAATACAGCTGATTTTTTTTTTTTCCATTTTTGAACATAGACATAAAATTAGAAGATATTTTAAAATATTTATTTAGCATAATATTTTTTTCCCTATGATGGTCGGTTAGAGAGACTTAGAGCCATGCCCCCACTGAACAGTCTGCACCGACTGCACGTGAGCACGTACAGACCATTCGACTATAGGGCGGATCCTGAAAACGCTCCCCCCTCAGCAACGGTTATGTTATGTTTTATTAAGGTAATGTTTTGTTTTAATAATGCATTTCTTTGTTTGATTATCGGATAGAACTTATATTTATGTATGGAGCCTGTTTGGAAACCATTGCTTGTTTGATAAGGAATTAAGAGAAAATATCATTTTTAGTCCCTCAACTATATACATGTATCAATTTTGGTCCTTGACTATTAAAAATTTTAAAATAGGTGCATCACTATTTAATTTGTATCACTTTTGGTCCTTGACTATTAACATTTTCAAATTAGGTGCATGACTATTCATTTTGTATCACATTTGGTCCTGCCGTTAAATTTTTCGGTCAAATTTCCGGCAAAGTCATCGGGGGTGACCGGCGTTTTTTATTTTATTTTTTTATTTTAAAGTTTTTTTATTTAAAAGTTACGGAGTATTAAAATAATTTTTAAAATAAAAATTAAATAAATTAGTCGGTCACCGGTGACTTCGCCGGAAGTTTGGCCGGAAAATTTAACAGCATGACCAAATGTGATACAAAATGAATAGTCATGTACCTAATTTGAAAATGTTAATAGTCTAGGACCAAATGTGATACAGATTGAATAATCATGCACCTATTTTGAAATTTTTAATTGTCAAGGACCAAAATTGATACATATATTATAGTTGAAGGACTAAAAATGATATTTGCTCAGGAATTAATATCAAATTTACTTCTCGACGTTTTTTTTGTTTTTTTTTTTTCGATTTAGTATTAAACTAATTTTTTCTACTTAATTAGGTCATCGACTTCGATGATTTTACCTAATTAAGTTCTCGACTGTTAAAATTAAGAATAAATTTGAGAAAATTTACTATAGTCGCTAACTAAATTGGGTAAAACCACTATAATCGAATATTAACTTAGGTAAAATTACTATAGTTGAAGATTAAATTGGGTATTAATAAAAGTGGATTACCAAGCTATCTTAACAGATGACTCAATTAATTAAAATTATCAAACTCAATGACTTAATTAAACACAAAAATGTATTTATGACTGATCGAGAAAATCACTATAGTCGATGACTAAATTAGGTATTAATTTGTTTGATAAGTTACTCCCCAAGTGTCACACACTATTTAAATTTTTGTATAGATACTTCACATTATGTTGATGTAATGTACGAAATATTATGAGTAGTCTAACCTCATTAAATAATTGTAAAGTGAGCATGAGCATGCAAACTATTTTAATTTTGAAAGGTTGTGCTAAAATTCGAATAGGTTATTTAAAAACACTCATAAAAATAAGAATATTTTTTTACCGTATATATTTGGCTTATTATTGGCAGATAAACCTAAATATCTATACTTTGTGACAATTATATGGTTGCAATGAGAAAATTTGGGGAGAAACTGGATTATTAGAAATTTTAATTATAGTGTTTGGTATATATGAATTTGAAAGGGAATATAATGTCCTTTGGATATAAAGAGGAAATATAATTAAAGATTATTACAGAAATTTGTTTTTTTTTTTAAATGATTATAGAAATTGTAATTCCATGGAAAGAGAAGAAAATGTGAATAATGCATGAATTCAAATAACTTGTTCACAATCTCTTAACAAACGGGTTTATCACTGTTCAGACTTTGCTCGTTTATGAACTGATATCTAAATTTTATTTGTTAATGTTTGTTTAGCTTAATAAACGAAATTAAGCGAACGCTTAATGAACACGAACACGAGTAGTTTGTCGAAAACTATATTAGCTAACACCCCTAGACTAGATTGTGGATGGATAAATCACAGTGACTTAGCTGCTCATTAGGTGAAAGGACCTACAAGTCTACAACTTGACCCTAACAGCTCGATCATGCGCCATTGCATACAATTTGTTAGTCAAGAATCAACTGAGATATTGGTGCAGCCTCATTATTGTTATTATTGTTCTAAATTTTGAATTTGTAAAGCAACAATGCAACAATAATTATTTTCACCCAGGTTTATATAACGTAAATACACAGTATCAAAATTACATTAATTAAACAAACAGCTCTCGGCTTCTGTGTGTATAAAATCCGGTTCGTATCCAAATACCAAACCCAACGGCAAACACACCCACACACTGAC
>CM008333.1:12773872-12786475 GCA_002525835.2 Ipomoea batatas | reverse complement strand
CCGAGATCGAGCACACAACCACTAGACCACTCCCAATGCTCAAAGACAAAACTAAAAACAATATGATATAAATCAAGTTGATCAAGTTCGAGCTATACTACGAATTTCGCGAATGTGTACTAGTCATTTGAATCACAAGGAATATCATTCAAAACAACATGTTTAACAAGTTGGAGGTCCACTCCATTCAGACGTCACAACTTGAATCATAAAAAGATGAGAGAACATTACCAGCTACAGCACTAGTAAACCCCGCAAGCCAGTGCGTCTTTACAAATGACTCAGCATCTTCCTGAAGAGCCTCGCACGAAATCCTCCCCTCAATCATTTCCCTTTGCTTCTCACAGTAGCGCGCTTCTGAAATGAAACAAGTAAAATTTGTAATACATATTTGAACTATTAGCCTACCATTACTGAAACTATGAGCAAAGAATTGGATCGAAAATACAAACAGAGAATTTTGTGAATTCGAACTTACCGAACGGAGTAGCTCTGCTGCGACGCAGGTGGTTGCAGCTTGAGATTGTGGTGTAACCAATCCCATATCTGCACCCCAAGCTGTTGAGAGCTGCTAAGTTCATCTCTGCTGCCCGTGATAGTGAGGTTGCCAACTGAGCAACGGTTCAACGGAACGGAAACTTCACAACTTTTTTTTTTGGGGTCTTTTAATTGATTTATAGAGGAAAAAAACTGGAATCTCCAAAAATATCTGTTTCTGAATATACCGTGAGAAATGAAAATTCAGAAGCAAAGCAGTTAAAGCAATGTTTGCCATATCCGGGCCCACACTTGTAGTAGGCTGTGTACTTATTCGACCTCCATGACTTATTGGGCCTACATCACTTTTTGGGCCGTGCTTTTTTAAGTTGTTGGATTTCTAAAATCAAACAACATTTATGGTAAAGCCCACATCTATGATTTAAACATTTTTTCTCTTAGTTGTTATGCCATGGACCTTAGTCCACTTTTACAAGGTGGACACGAGTCTATGTTCACAATTTCATAACTTCATATTCATAATTTCATAACTTCATGTTCACAATTTCATAATTTCATGTTCACAATTTCATAGCTCTACGTTCACAATTTCATAACTCTGTGTTCAACAGTATAACACAATTTTTGAATCTATATAACAAAATTGTGAATATAGAGCTCAAAAGTTGTGAATATTGAGATCTAAAATTGTGAATATAAAATTTTAAAATTGTGAATATAGAGTTCCAAGTTTGTTAACATAGATTTAAATTTATGAGCATATATTCGGGTCTACCTTGAAAGGTTGACTCAGGTCCATAGCATAATTTGCCTTTTTTCAGTTCTCTCCCTGGGCCAATAAGTATCTCTAGCTCTAGTAATGGGCATGCCAATGGTCAATGGACTAGGACCCCAATACGAGATGAAAATTCAATGCTTATGTCGTGGGTCAAGTTCACATAGTATAATGGATAATTGATACATGTTTATTTTTAGTAAATTGTATGTTCATTTTTAGTGTGTTACATATCCATTTTGATTTGCAATACATTAACAATGAATTTATATCAAAATATAATGAACCTATTAAAAATAAACTTATGGGATGTTTGGTTGGATGTAGTTGCAATTCAATTACAACACAATTCTTTGGTCACCCGAATTACAGTGTTTGGTTGGAAGAAATTGTAATTCTCTCCTTTTGTGGTATTAGAATTCTTGGACTCCCCTCCCCTCACACCCCCCACCCCCCAAAAAGAATTGATTGAAAAACTTTTCCCACCAAATTACAGTTTTCTTTTCTTCCTAATTCCTTCATTCCAACCAAACGCCTTATTATAGTATATTAAAAATAAACTTGTATCATGTTCCACCTTACAAAGTTACAAGGCGAATCTTGAGTTGCAAGATATAATTTGCTGATAAAAAATCATTAATTACAAATTATTGTAAATTGTACTCGACTTGATAATTTGCTGATAAAAAACATTAATTACAAATTATTGTAAATTGTACTCAACTTTAGGAATTAATATTAATTCAATTTTAATAAAGGTTGCCTATATACAATGCATCAATGTAAGACACCTCTCTTAAGAATTTTAATTAATACAAAAAGTCTTTAAATCAATTTGTCCAAACCAAAAATGGCAAGTCCATTTCAACAATGAGTTGTTGGGATTAATTATATGATTTTTCAAAACACTTAAAATGCTCAAAGATTATGATACCACTAAGGGGCGTTTGGTTCAAGTTATACAACATAACCAAGGGTATGTGATATTCCAAAGCTAACATTCCTATGTTTGGTTCATCTTCATAAGGGAATATAACATTTCCTACATAATGAAACTTACCCTCCACATAAGATTTTGAAGGGAATGTGATTCCCTTACATTTCTTATGTTATGTAAGATTACCTTGGATATTTACAAATTTTACCATTTTAATTCTAATTATTATAATTTATAATAATATGTTTTTGATGTTAGTTTATTATATATATTATATTTAATTATTTTTGTAATTATATATTTTATTTTATTTTTATTACATCATGTTAGCTTATAAAATAATTTTATTTCTCAAGTTCAAGATTTTAATTAGTTAATATTTTTAATCATGTAATAAATATGTTAAAAGTATTAAAGTAAAAAAAAAAAATTAATATAACATAAATGATAACTAATAAACCAAACAAGTTTGTAATAGAGTTAGTAGTATTCATAAAAAATATTACATTCCTCAATTTTAACCAAACACATGAATCTAACATTCACAGTAATCTAACATTCCCAGCAATCTAACATTCCCTAAGGTAATGTGAACCAAACCGCCCCTAAAGTTAATGTCGCTGTCTATGATAAAGAAGCACAAAAGAATGGGTACAAAAAGCTGAAGTGGAAGGCATCTACTCTTCTTTGCTTTCTTTCCCCTTCTCGACTCTCCCATTGATTTGCTCTGTATGCAATAATGCAAATGCCTTACAACCACAAAATCACGCTTCAAATCTTCAATTATTGTCAAACAACACTCATGCACATTCCTCACTTCATATTCTACGTTTGCAATTTCTAAATTCCAAACACTATTGACAAGTCTTCTACTCTTCGAATAAAAAAACACGTAATTAGATTATTTGATTAGGACATCCAATAACAAATTATAAAATTCTATTGAAAATCTTAGTAAAATTTTAAATAGTATTAAAAATTCAAATACTTTTTACAATTTTTTTTGTGTCTAACATACCAATAAGCCAATTTCACCTCCACTTAGGTTCAAACTCATCCCTTCTCATATGGGGTGCAACCTAGTGCCATTACACCACATGGTCTTTGGCATAATAAGTTGAATTTAAAAAATGCAAAAATAGTTACACTTAGCATGATAAGTTTCAGGCCTAAACTTTGTAAGTCAAGTTCATGAAACATTGGCACCTGAGTGGTCAGGCTCGGTCACAGATAAAGTTTGACTCTTGTTTTACCGACACGACAAATACATTAATCCAATGTGATATTTTATTCTCTATGACTTTCCAAGTTGCATTTGCCCAATTGCCTTGGTCTTTGGATTACCCAGAAAGAAGGGAATGCCCCACAATGCACCAATTTATACGGAGTATTAATCTGTCGTTGAAAATTCAACAAAGTCCATTTGAAAAGACACCACAGTGCTACCACTACGCATGCACCCGACAACTCAAATAAAATATTGCATCATATTATAAAGGCATAGTATAAAGGTTACTCCTCGCTGAAAAGAAAATTTTACCAACATTTCTAAATTTACTGATTTACTCATATTCAAATTTTAAATGTAAATAACTTTTCTTGTGATCCAAGGAATGAAAGTGCCTTATCCAAAATTTGTAGGAAGTAGAATTTGAAAGTATACATAATAAAACTCTACAAAAATAAAATATTAAAAAATTAGAGCTGTCAAAATGGACAAGTCCACCCCACCACCTATTGTAATTGTATTTCATAAATCAAATAGTATAATTGTATTTATATTATATTTCATGATTTTTTTTAATTATTATTTAAAAAAAAATATTCCATGAATTAAACATTTTGTTACTATCTTAGTGGAATGAAATTGAATGTTATGATGATTAATAGGTAAAGTATACATAACACAAAGATTGAAAGGTTAATAAACTTGATGAGGTCACAATGCTGAACCCATAAACTAACTAACATGCATTAAGATCCAAAATTGATGGGGGATTAGGTAAGCCTCTGGCCCAGTTCTGGATTAGTTGTGCCATTATCCATTTCGCCATCTTCTCGCTGTCTTAACTGCCCTAAATTCTCGGGTCCATGTTACCTTAATCATGGGTTAGGGCCCACAACTCCTCATTCGATTATTAATTAATAAATAGATACATCTATAAATAATTAAATGGATAGAATTTGCAATAAATTAGTTCATTAAAGTTACCCACTGACAATGTAAGATTTGGTACAAAACAAAGCAAGTTGGCACTGCATGGGACCTGGTGTGGAACAAGTAGCATTCTGCATTTATATTGTGAATGGATGTGGACTCTGTCAAAAGCAAAAACACACTTTGTGAGCTAGCCTTTGTATATATATTCTAGTGATATAGTGTACAAGTGAATCAGTATATTGCACTTTGCATGCTATTATGGCCAATTGGCTACGTCTTATCCTTTCTATTAAAGGACCTTACAGAAGAATGGCACTAAAAAAAAGTATTGCAATATTGACTTGCATCAAATGAAAACTTGACAAATCTTTGTTAGGAAATATATAACGAAAATAATATTTCCAGAAAAATTAACAAGCACAAAAATACGAAAGGAATTTCTGGACAAGCTTGAGTCGTGTACTTACTACACTATCCTTAAAACCTTATTTGCTACCTCCCACAGTGCTAGGAGCGTTGTAGCCTAGGTTTCCCAGGATAAAACAAGTTTCGATTTCTAGTTTGAGCACTCAAACTTCGAAACCCAGCGAACAAGAACAAGAGCTGAACACAGTATGTTAAGAAGGGAGTAGAAGTAGATTTTCGAGAGAGAAATTTGTATTTCGTTGTGTAAATATGCTGCTCATACCACCAACTTATATAGGAGTTGCTGGATTAATAGCATTTAATTAAGGCACTTAATCTTATCATAAACTCAGCCTTGTAACCCCTGTAACGGTCGACCACTACCTGGGAATTGATTCAGATAATAAAAATTGGAATTAACCCGGTATTAATTCCGTAACAGATGAATCAAGACTTGAACGGTCACTACCCGAGGCGAGGAGTTACACCGAGGTGTTCAGATTACCCGAATGGACTAGGATTCGGCCAATGATTCGGGCTACGGAAGGCCGAACCATTGCGCGAGTCGTCCGAACAAGTCCTCACCGAGGACTAGAGATCACGGACGAGTCCTGGCCTAGCCGAGGACTAGATCACGAGTCCTTGAGGCCGAGGACTGGAGACGAGTCCTTGAGGTCGAATCCTTAGAGGCTTTGTGTTGGAAAAAGTCTCGAAAAATTGGCATAACGTTGCCCGCAGGTGCTGGCGCACACGAGTTCAAGCCTTTTCGAACTCATTTTGAATTTTGATTTGCACCCCCTGCGCGCGAGAGAGAGCCTCTATGTTATACAATTCACTAAGCCTAAGAAAGACACTTGTATAAATAGTGGTGCAAATTCCCTTTCCAAACCAATGTGGGACAAAGCCTTATTCTAAAGCTTTCCCTCAATTTTTTCCAACTCAAATGGGTCAACTTTGAGAACCAATTTCTCATTCACCCATTATCCGTTTTGTGCGTACAATATATCAATCTCTTCGTCTAACTACGAAGAACCCGAATCCACTTTGACCCGACCCAAATCGGAAGTGGACCCCACATTTATTTGTACCACAAAATAGCCACTTAAATTGCCATTTTCATGCTATTTTCCAACAATCTTTAGGTATACATACATGATACATAGTTCATGCATCTGAGAATACAGCTCTACGTTGTAACCTGAAATTCACTTTTCCCCCGCACTCTCAGAAAATAGATGGGAGCCAGCCTAGTGTTGATACCTGTTTTGATTCCAACCTCTCTATTCCAAGCCAGCCTAGTCTTCAAATGATGTATATTCATACATCTTTCCCTGGAATCTTCGGGTAATTGCTAGATGAATTCAGCAACTCCTCTTGAAATTACAGTGGCCAAAAATCCTAAATTGATCTGGACTAGTAAAATACCATCCTTGGATTAAAATGGTGGAGATACATCCAAATTGTTAATGCATGCAGGCCTTTTTGCATTGTAGTAAAAATGTGCTATCATCTGAACCAACTCATCTGCACTTCGCATATCTGTATGGCATTTATGTTCATGTTAGAAATTAGAAATAGCATAGTAGTGTCATCACTCAACTAGTCAACTGATTACATTGATATTGCGAGAGAGAATACCTTTTTCCCTATGCACTATCTTGTTTCCTCGCAAAAACAATATTTGTGGGCATTCTTTAACATCAAGAGCATAGGCCAAATCCCTCTCAATATTGATGTCTATCTTTACAGTCTGTTCAGTAATAAGAAAATAACGTAGTTAATATCTAGTTTTTTGCTTAATATAAAAATGAACTGTAAATAGCTAGATACAATAACAAATGGAGAAGTGTGTGTGTTCAACAAACCCGAGGAGGCAATCGATCTTTGGCCTTCCAGTACACCAAAGCTGCTTTCTCTAGCTCCTTAAGGACTTTCCAGTTCTTACTCGCACTGTGATGAAATGATGAATTAAAAACTACTTTTGTGGAAAAAGGGATTCATACGGAAAAACTAATTTCCTAGAGAAAATTTAAGTACTTCAGCATGTAAATACTTGATTCTGAGGGAGTGCAATATTAGCAGAGTTTAAAGTTACTTGCCTTTTGTATCTCTCGAAAATAAGAACTATCAGAGGGCTGGGATGAAAAGCAAACTTCTCCCACTCAAGACAAGTGATCTCCTTCACCAAGCAATCATCAAGTTCTCCTTCCCAGTTAACTACAACACCATCTTCTCCTACAGTATTTTTAATTGGATGTTTCTCAAAATACTCTGATGCTCTAACTCCCCAACCCACATCGGCATCTAGTGGCCAATCTGGATCCTCTTCCTCAACTAACATCTTCTTTTTTCCAGTTTCAGTGTCAACGTCATCCTCATCACTCTCATCACTACTAGAATCCGTATCATGACTTTCAACCACGCTATCTTTCATGATACTTCCTTTGTCTTTCATAATATCTGAATTCTGCTCCCTTATAGACGCAAATGTCTGTTCCAATTTATCACGCACAAAATCCTCAACTGCAGCTGCTTCACTCCTACGACCACGCCTGGGCTTTTTAGGGATTGTAGTGGGGAAGATTTCACTAGATTCTTTACCCACATCTTCTGAACCTTTGGTTATCTTCAGTTTTGTAGTTTTTTTAGGCCTTGAATTATCTTTCTGATGAACATTTGTATCAGATTTCTCAGATTCCCTCGACATAGCGAAACATGCAACATGGTTCAGAGTTTGGCATTGTTTCAAAGAAGATGAGAATAACAAGTTCAAAGCAGAGACATGGCTAGAATTACAATGATGTCTCTGTTTAACACAGATTGATGAAAGAGAATCAAGGTTGAACTTAGGGCTTGATGCAAAAAGAAACATTTTTTCCCCTCCTGAAAACTCCAAATAACATTCACAGTGATGTCTGGAACTCGTTTAGAATCTTGAAAGATCTCAAAGTAAAAACCTGGTTACAAAACAAATTATAATTAGCTATTTCCAATGCTGAAACAAAATACTTTAAGATTATGCATGAGTCTAACAAGCCAGGTTTGAGACTATTTAAGGCCGCCTTAAGCCCTTTTAAGGCCTACATGGCTACATATGTGCAAAAAACTTATAAAATATACCTAATAAATTATACAAAGCTAAATGCTAATGCATAAGTATATCACCACAAATCTATGATTATAAATCACATATTCACAAAACAATCAATAACTACAAAACCAAATTCATAATACAGAATCCAAACAACACAACTGCACAATACAAGCACATTGCTTTCTTCACACCATCAGAGAGTTGAATTTTTTCAAAATCATTCCACCACAGAAAATTTTCTGTCACTTTTTTTAAATGATTGAATCATCATCAGCCCCAATAACTTCTTCACTAATAGAATTGTTACTTCCAATTTGTTAACTTGAAGAAATTGATGAAATTAAAGTTGTAACATTCTTTTAACTTGTTCAGAAATGTATACAACTCTATTACTTATTGTCATCCTATATAATTTCATAAATATTTAACAAGCAACACTAAAACATAAACAAAGTAACATCTAACTGTACATATTAATATATTATAATTTATAGCATATTAAGAATAGAGTGCATTAGATATTAATCTATTACAAAATATTAACAGAGGAGTACATTAGATATAACATATTAGCAGCCCGTAGCAGTTGTCGCACGCCGCAACCCGCAGCAGGAGCCCAGGCCGCAGGCGGCGGCAGCCCACACCAACCGCCACAGCAGCGACCACAACAGGCCGCAGGCTGAAACAGCCGCCGCAGCCGGCAACCCACACCAGCCGCCGCAGCAGCGCCCACAGCAGGCCGCCGCAACCGGCAGTCTTGCCCGTCGCCGTCGCTGCGTAGCAGTTTTGCCTGTTGCCGCATTCCTAATTTCAGGGTTAGGAATCAATACCTGTCGCGCGTGATCTGGAACTGGAAGTCGCTGTGCCCGTCGTTGCGTCCCGGAACTGGAATCGTGGCTACCTGCGTTGGCTCATCCGCTCATGCTGCGTAGAATTAGGAATTTTTGGGGGTTTAGCCGTTAAGGTTTGATAATTTATATATTGGGTTATATTGTAAATATAAAAGTATTTGGGTATAATTTTAGAGTTTTATTATATGGACTCTCAAATCTTATTTTTAAAATTTTACTTTTTAATGTGGTGAATACTGATAAGTTACTTTTTTTTTTCTTGTAAATCTCAATACAAGTGTCTAGATCAAGATTTTGTGTGTAGAAGTAAAAGTTGTGGTAGAAAATGCGAGTACACTGTGTACACATAGTATTTTACTAAATTTTAATATAATATAATTATTTAACATTATTAAATATAAGGTACATTTTAATATACTAAAATTATATTATTTGTGTACTGAATGTACATTATACTTTCATTACTCAAATATTGAATTTTCCTTAAATACAATATACTAAAATTATATTATTTGTATACTTAATGTACATTATTTGATAATATACAAATAATGTATTTCTAATACTCAAATACTATACTTTCAAACAATGTACTTTATGTAAGCAAGTAATATATATATTATTTTTTTTATAGTTTACACAATGATGATTGAATTCAACTTTTGCCAATAACATTTACAGCCCGTTTGGTTGGCTGTAATTTCATTGTAGTTACATTGCAATTCGTTGCTTTCCTCAATTACATTATTTGGTTGGAGGGAATTGCAATTCCCACCATTCACTGAATTGTAATTCAAGTTTCCCCCCTAGGAATTCTAATTGTTGTAGTGGTAGTAGTGGTGATTGTTTTTTATATCTAATAATTATTTTTAAAAAATTTTTAAAACAATAATTAAAATATTTTCTATCTATAATTTAAAATTTAAAATTATGGCATCATATTTAAGAGAAATTTGGAAGTAACCTGTAAAAAATGTTATTTGCACAATTTTTAAGTTTTTGATAGTCTAATTATACATTTTTTTATTTGATGATTTAATTACACAATGTACCTATTTGGCACTTTTTTTAATAACAACAGTAACAAATTAAGCTCAATTGATAATTGATAATTGATAATAGGGTTGAAGTTTGAGAACAAAATAATAACAATAATAAAGCAGACATGCATTAATATCCAAAATTGATGGGGAATTAGGTAAGACTCTGACCCAGTTCTGGATAAGTGTCTTTACCACCCTAAATTTTCGGGCCCATGTTGCCTTAATCATGGAATAGGACCCACGACTCTCATATGATCATTAATTAATAATTGAGTTAATTTTATTTTTTGTCATAAATTATACTTCGTAGGTCTTATTATATTTTTAATTATTTTTATACTATCTTTTATTAATTTTAGTATTTGTGTGACATGATCATTTTTATTATCGGTTAACAAACCTGTTTAATTTATGTTAAATATGATGACATTTGGATATTTCTTTTTATACATGAGATCTACTAAATGCACATCTTTAAATAGTGGATACATGACACACCGTCAGTGCATATCATCGAGTAGTAGCTATGAGTTTATCTTGTCATCCCTGCACCTCCCTCCAAAAAAAACTTTGAAAATGAGTGATCGAGTGAGTGAAACATGATTTTTATACTAGAATGTCACTGGTTCAATCCTTGCCAGTACTCTATCGATCAAGCCCATCGCATATGACCTTCCTAATGCGATTTACATATTATATGGTTTTGAAGCTATTACACAATATTGGCATCTACTCCATGCATACCCTTAAATAATGGATGCATGACATTCAAATACAATAATCATATTTTACTCACTCGCCACCCTTTTTGGGGGTTCCCTTAGTGCTCTTGCCTTATAAACTTGTGGATGAAGTAAATTGGGAGATTTGTCTCAATTAGTCTACAAACCCCCCTAATGCTGGTACATTAGTATCAACAACAAAGTCAAATAATATTGTTTGCCTCTAAATTATAGAGAAATACGTAGTAATTAATATTTTTTTTGAGTAATTCTACATGTACTCCCCATTCCTACTCTTACTTCCTACTCCCTATGAGTTGAGTGATTGTTCAATTCTACATGTACCGCCAATTCCTACTCTCACTTCCTACTCTCTATGAGTTGACATGCTTTGATTGCTCAATTCTACATGTACCCTCAATTCCTACTCTCACTTCCTACCCTCTATGAGTTGACATGTTTTGATTGCTCAATTTAATAGGGGGTATAATGTATGTTTATCCATTTTTTTCATCCTCCAATGAAATTTGAACACAAGTGAAAGTAAAAGCTGGGAGTAAGGTTTTTGGGTACATGAAGTATTTTTCTTATTTTTTTAATCTCTCACTTCTATTACCATCACTTTTTGTCCCTTTATTATTGCGAAGTGTTTTTTTTTTTTTTTTATATATTTAATCCTCAATTATTACTTGCCAAAAATTGAAGAACGAAAAGATAAAATAAAGTGAAAAGTTACAATAAGTATAAGACAAAGCAGATGGCTTGGTGTGGAACAAGTAACATTTGTGTTGTGGATATATTCTGTCAAAAACAGAAATCTTCACACTTTGGGGAGCTAGCCTTTGTAATTTGTATATACATTGTAGTGATATAGTACAGGTGATACAGTAGCTAACGCTTTGCATGCTATTATGGACAAATTGGCTACATCTTCAAACTTCATAGGAACAACTAAAATGGGGCATTTCTACAGTTCCATCTGTCCCTCAAGGGTAAATAAAGGATTCACTAAAAATGATTTTATGTATTTATTTATTTTATGTAAAGTTTCATGTTAATGTCATTGGGATATAAAGTTATTTTTGACTTCTCGGTATTGAGTTAATATTTTGTTTGTTGTTATAAATTAAGTAGTTTATGTTATCCAATTTTAATGATAAAAATTATTAGTGTAATAAGGTACAGAAAAAGTGAAATAATTCTCCTTTTAAAGTTTAAACTAGACACCATATCCACTTTATTGCTTTCAATAATATAATTTCCCTTTCAGTACTACTTCCTTTTTAGGGTTGATAATGGCAAACAGCTACAAAGGCACCTTTAAGGGAAGACTTCAACACATAATCTCTTCCAAACTAATTAACTAAAATGGGGCCTAACAACGTCAATAATGCCCTTTTAGATATAAAAATTGTTTTATATTCTTCATTCTGCCTTTTTTTTTTTTTCCTATTAAAAACCAACATTTATTATTTTAATTAATATAATATGAAATTATCATGCAATTACTTTTAAAAATTCACATATATGTGATCCTTAATTATATTCCAAGTATAAACTCAACTTTTCACAATATTTATTGCGTGAACGTGTGGACTACGATCCAAAAATGAACAGTATATTTAATTTTTCATAAATTAAACTATAGTTAAAATAACTTTGCCAACCATTCTAAAACTAATAAAAGCTACCCTTTGACTAAATGAAAACTATATTTAAGCAACTAATTGATGTGTCAAAGTGTCAAACATGCTTAAATGCTTAATTACTACAGTAAAATAAACATAAAGTACACTTTAAGTTTTGGAGTAATAAAATTTGAATTAAAATTAATTTATCAACAAAAGAAAAATTATATTTATTTCATTAAAAATAAATTTTATTTGATTTTAAGAAAAACTTATTTTATTCCTCATTATTTCAGGTCAATCGTATTTTATTACCTATCACATCCAAACGGTTTCCACCCGAATTGTTCCTCACGTCGCCCATTCCCCTGAAAAAATAATTAAATATAGAAACTATATTTCGGGTTTTTTTGGGGGGTGTTATAATTAATTTTGTCATGTGACTCATGGAAAAGACAATAAAGGACAAGGCAAACCAGCCTTAAAAAT
>CM008333.1:12729705-12740732 GCA_002525835.2 Ipomoea batatas | reverse complement strand
ATATACACACATATATAACGGTTGAAAATAAATAAATAAATGAAAAAAAAAAAGATATGGTCATTTTCATAAATATTACAAATTTTAGAAGTTTGTAATATTTATGAAAATGACCCAACTCTTTTTTATGTACTTTATTTCTATCCATCAGATTTTGTAGACCGATGATTTTGATTTACCCACAGGTTCTCACTTGGGGAGTGATTGTCATATGAACCGGATTCTCTCTCTCTATATATATATATTCTTCGAACCATCTTCGTCTCCAAATCTAGTTACGAAGGAAGGAAGAAGAAGATGGTTGTCATCTCTTTTTTTTTTTAATTTAATATTTATTATTATTTTAATAATATTATTATTATTATTATTTATTAGAAAAAATGTCATGTTAGCTGCTACATAGGACGTTATCAGTGTTTATAGGTTCTTGGGATTGAATGCACAAAAATCACTAGTTGATAGGCTTAATTACAAATTTTAAAAATTTAATTGCCTAATTGACTTCTTGTTTAATGTTTCAAGGTCTATTTGACCCTTTACCCTTCCTTTTTTAGCATGACATTATGACATTACTGAAGTAAGAGGTACCGAAATCTTTTTCATAAATAGTATGTAGGGAGCATATGATAAATATGTGCAATACAGGCCATAAAATTAAAAATCAATATCTTATCATTTTTAAAACAAGTCACTTCAGTTATTTAAAAAAAAAATGATAATTAGGCGACAAATTAAATGAGTACTGGTTGAGGTTTTGCATCCAGAAAACGTTTGAAAGACTCATAATCAGAATGCGAAAGGTGACTATATATATATATATATAAAGATTTGGTAGATTGCATGACAAATCGGGCCAATAGGCAACAAAAGTTAATATAGCCCATTATCCAGCAGCCCAATGTTTATCACAATCTGTCAAAGTTGGTTTTGTTAGTCCACAATTAGTTGACCATCGTACCTATTAGGTGACTAGGTCAGGTGGCCATTCCAATTTAATATTTAAAAATTCAAACTAAAATGAGTTAACTAAAATTCAAGCCCCAATCAAATCATAAATGAAATTATACATATATAGAGTATAACATACTTTCTCTGTGTTTGCAAACTAAAGAGATAGAATTGTGTTGAATGAGAGAAGAAGAAGCAGCTTGGACGTATACAAATAAATTTGGTATATAATCATCAGTAATACTTTTTATTTAAAATGTAATACTATTTAATAAAATTATAAAATTGCAGCTGACTTCTAACCATCTTCATACAACTTGGTATGTAACAGAAACCAACCCTTATTAATAATTAATTAATGTAGGCGTGTTCATAAAGAAAATTGTGAAGAGTTCACTAAAATAGAATAATATTAGTGATTGGATTAATTAGAAACTAAATTAATGATTAGCAATTCCACAATGGTAAAGGCATGCTAAGGTGGTAAGCAAATTCGTGGCAGGTACACGTGGTGTGTGGAACGGGTCAAAGTAAAGATCAAAGTACGACAACGTCTGGAACAAGCAAATGAGATTACAAGTCAAAGTATTCTTATTCATACCTTTAGTAGTGCTGTGATGACAACTAAGAAATTTCTGAAGAAGAAGTCAACAGTCAACACACACATATTATTTTGTCACTATAAAACCCTCCCAAAACAACTCACCCGCCATCAATTTTCTCCTTCTTCTTGAATACAAATAAAACTTGAAACCGGCCTACATACGCAGTAGATCGATTCCGGGGATGAGTCCTTTAGCCGTGGAAAGGCATCCGCTTTCCGTTTCGCAGGCGCCCACCGCCCGGAGCAGGGTGCTTCAGAGGAATTGCAGCTGCCGGAGTGGTTTTCCGGCGTCCCCCAAGTCTCAAATCCATCATCATCATGCGAGGCCCGCCGTGAGAGGAGGTCGACAAGGGATTGTGCCATCTCATAGCAGGCTCAGCCGACGCCAAGCCAACAAAGAGATCATTAGAAGAGCGATAACACCGCCGGCGCGTCGCCCCACCTTGCGGTGGCTGGATTTTAAGCCAACTCCCAGCCGCCTCTGTAACATGTCTGATTCACACAATTCATTACTCGCTTGATCCTATCCTAACAATTGGTATCAGAGCAAAACATAAATGCTCAATTGTCCAATGTATAATCTTTTTCTTTTTCAATTTTTAAAGAGCTTTGCCTTTAACTAATCATGTAAAGACCATTATTTATAGTTGTATTCTTCACATACAGCAATACAGTTCATATTACAGTTGAGATAAATATTACAGAAACCATTTAGTCATTTCTCTTCATCTTATACCACAAATCATTAGTACAGTGGAACTTAAATTGACTTCAGCTGGTATGCAATTATTCAAAGTTTGAAATATGTAGATCATCAAAACATGACAAGTTGAATTGGTTACTATCCAGGGGAAGGGGAAGGGGAGTGAGATGGTGAATCGAGGTTCTTGAGATTTTACAAACTCTCTTTTGGTAGAACGAGACGATCTTGGCCTTCCACGAGCTTTGCAGATCGAATCACATCTCCAGTTTTAATCTGAGAAAGAATTTCTCTTCCAGCAGTGGTATATCTACACGCCAAAAAAAGAACAGAAGCTGAAATTATATGATTGCCAGTGTTGAAATTCAAACCACCTGAATGAAAGGTTTGAAGAGCATACCCGAAGACAGCAAATTGACCTTCTTCAAAAGATATGCCTCCTAAGCCAGACTATTAAGAGAGTTCATTATAATTTGTATACGAGAATGACCTACTAACAAGAATTGTAGGATGCATGCGTGATTGGTTATAAGGGTAGTAATAGACACAACAATACGACTTACATTTCTCTTGTCATAAAGATAAAAGAAAAACTGGCTTGGTGATGAGTACTCCTCCGAAACATCACTGTGTGCCATGGCAACTGCACCATAAACTGATAATGGAAGCACAGGAAGCTCCCCATCCTTAGCACACAAAACAAGTTCATATTACTGATTAGATTCAGACAAATAAAGGGAAACGAAAAGAGGGTATCTTGCTACTGCTAGCCTTTAGTAGCTAACAATTAGACTTAAGAAGTTAATACACCTGCACACTCAAAGCTGTTTTGTATAGTGGCTCAAACTGCCCAGACGGCATGATCTCTAAGGGAACACTATATCCAATGTCCTTCCCCAACCTGCTTTCTGTAAGAATTGCTTGATTGGCACAGTTGAGCTTCACACCATCATACGCACCATCAATCACCTGCAGTTGATTATGTTGCTTTTCAAGTCATTCAATAAATACTTATATAAGCGGAACTAGTTAGGACTTAAGATGAAGTGAGATTTCACTACCTTACCAGTTTTGCAAAGTTTCCTGCTGTCAGTGGTGCTGAATAGCCATCTAAAATAACCTGAATAAATGTCAGTATTATGTATCAGTTATTGCCAAAATATTTGGCTGAAACAAATTTTAATGCTAGAACAGCACATCCAATTGACCTCTCCTCGAAAATCTAACGCTATCAAACAAAAAGAAACAAATTCTTTCAGGAAATGGTTTGTTTTGCAATCAGATATATAGGCAACATAAAATAAAATGATGATAATTCATAGCTTTAACTATAAAGCGGGAACAACGATGGGAAACAAATATTAGCTTCACATCATGAGAAACTTTAAATGCTGATATAGTACACCTGACCAGGATGATTTGAATTGCATTATGAAAAAGTTAGCTGGGTGAGGATGGGTTGTAATCTGGTTTATGAAGAAAAATTCTTCCATCATATTCAAGAATGGAGAGAGAGGAAGTAGTTGTTCGTGAGATATGCAGCCACTACCTGAATTTTTGTGATGCTCTTTCCTTCACCACCAGATTCTGGAGAAAACATTGAACCATCTCCCTTCTCAACTGTGAATTCGACCATTCCTCTTCCTGTGAGCCTAAGAAATTCAGTAGAACATTGTGACACAAGTACTTTTCTCATGTAACGCCATAAGTAGGCATCTACCACGGTTTGCCATTGAGTGGGAAAATGCAGAGTGAAACCATATAGACATAGTTTCTCAAAGCTTTACCTTGGATAATTCAAGTACTGTTCAGGCAACAAAAATGATAGCCCTGGAGCCTGTCACAAATACATCCTTGAGATATTAATAACCATTTCATAGCACACTGCTTATAGTCCAATTGATTACCACAGTCAATATATGAAGTTTGTTCAGGGACAAGAGAGTCTGTGAGACCACAATTATGGTAACTATTTATTTGGTCATTTGAACACTTCTTAAAGGACACACAAATTACCCATACAAGGATTAAACATATGAAGGGACAACAAATATATACCTGTAACAACTCCAACTGTGCAACTGTATCTAGTGAAGATGCAAGACCTACTGAGACCTTATCCGGATCCTTATCCTTTATAGACTCTATAAGGCTTTGCAATCCACCCTGACCATCAAGCGAAATGCCATTTTCATTATAGTGGTCTCTGCATATGTAGATAGTCGATGAAACTTCTAGTCTAGATTTTGATCAAATGCATACAAGACCGACTAATAACTGATCGTAAACAAAATACCCCCAACCAAAGAAGCTAAATCTTGTCTAGATTACCTTGCCATCAATTAGAGATGCATATAAGACAGAACCATTTTCTCTCAAGTCAATAGGTATACTACCCAATATGGCTTCCTTTTCATCCGTTGCAATCTGAAATGTGAGAGAGAAAAAAATGATTTGAACAATCAAATTTAGAATACAACCATTTCTAATCATCACTATTAATGTGCCAAAACCTAACATGCCAGCTTAAGCACAAACTAAAACACATTCCAAAATCAAAGAGATGTCAGCGATGGGATATTAAAGATCATGATGGGCCCAGCCTTCCTGGTAGGAAACTTGTGGCAGCAGTTGTGCACTTTGTCATTTGACAATATGAACTAGATCTTAGATTATATTTCATTCGGCGCCCTATGCTCCTCCTTGACTACTCTTTTTATGACATTTAAGAGAAGAAACGAAGGGAAGAAACGCATTATAAATTGCCCTTTTACATGGTTAGATGGCCACCCCACATGTGGTAGAGAGGATAGTGCCTTTGGTAGTAAGATCTCCCTCTAGGGATCTAGTAACTTGGAGTTCTTGACTCATTTGTTTGCCTCAGTTATTCATAAGAAAATTACATCTTACCTTAAGAGCTTTCTTCACATTACCCTCCATTGTTCCAAATGGTTTTCTCTGTGGAATCCTTAGCAAGTACGAAATGTCCTCAAGGGATTCCTATGTCAAAGAGAGAGGGTCAGAGGGAGAGAGAGAGAGGAGCTTTTATCTAAAATTACAAAGTATTATTTAGACGAACAAATTCACCTGAATAGCTTTCATACTGGTGTTCGCTGGGATAGCTCTTCTCAGAGCCAATTCACCTGTTCTAGGAAGTTTTGTCTCTGGGGAATAAAGTACTGCCTCCGCAGGTGAAACACCCCATGATTCCCAACCAGATAATGGAACTGGAGATGCAACTTGAACAAATATAATGAACACAGCTATTGCTGTCTCAAGTCGTTTCATTCCATGTTCCAAAAACCTTGACAAACTGGAGACTGTAGTAAGTCTTTTTGTCAAATCCTGCATAACTGAAAACTCATTTCAGTAGCCGGAAGAAAAAGAAAATAGTAGTTTCTAGTGTTCCACTCATCCTGGATATGGCATTCTGTGTATTTCAGTGGGCAAATTGAGTTTGCAGAGGGAATTTTAGATAACTGCTGCTGAAAAGAATGCAATATCATTTTTTTTTTGCAGACTAGTAATCAAGTCTAAGAACTACTCGAAGTACCAATGGATAGATATTAACGGGCAACTGTTTTAACAACCTAGTAGACCATAAAAGCAATAATTCTAAGAATTCTTTGAAATTGGCCAATGTAGCCTGCAAGGAGACAGTCAAAATGAATGAAGTCTCAAACAAGATCAAACCTTTGAAGCGGAATCAAGTGCAGAACAGACTCAAATAACTAAAAACCCCAATAGAGCCAAACAGATAAAGAACAAATAGAAGGAATTCCAACATATATTAAGAACTACAAGTCGAATTGTGTGAGGCCACAGTAATTGTAAATAAGCAATTCCACATATAAGTAATCGGCATTGCAGCATAGACAAGGAATTATTTGAATCCGACTAACCAATGAAGGATCTATTTTGGCAAGAAGAAGCGTAAGCCCATGATGATTTGGTGTTGCGGAGGTTGTTGTTCTACAAAGACGACGGCCCAATGGAAGCATGCAATGAGTGGAGAAAAAGGCGCGTTTTTGGAGAGAAGGCGAGAAGGAGACTCTGAGAAGAGCTGCGTTGTGCTTGTGAGAGATGAAGGAACAAACTGAAGGGTGCGCCGCCATTGAAGAAGAGAGTGGTCGGTAGTTGCTAGGATTTTGACGCGCCTCATCCAAACTCTATCCAATTCCTTTCTCGCGCATTTTATACGCACTTCTGTGGTGCAAGGAAGAAGAACGTAGAGACGTCTTTACACTCATTGTGACACTCACATTTTGGTGGCCTTATTTTCAATTTTCGTCCCAGGAATATGAGATTATTTTCACTTTTTTTTTAGATTATTTTCACTTTTAGTAACTGAATTTCAGATTTAGTCGCGACTTTTAAAATGAATTTTCTACTTTTTCCGTAAATTTGATTTCACTATCAAAAAATAATTGATTTCTGACATAATGAAATATGTTGAGAGTTTTTTTTTTAGATGTTGCTAAAAGCATTACTGATATACTTATCCCGTATTTACGTGGTCTGAAAATATATTACTAAATTAATTTTTTAATAAAAAAAGAAATCAATATTTTGCGACATTGCCATTTTCGTTGTAAAAAGATGTCAAAACCTTTCGATCGGAGAAAGTCAAATATTTATGACATACTACCAACATATGCAATGTGTTGGATATGCCCAAAATAAATAAATAAATAAATCTATGACTTCCAGAAAAAGGCCCATGTTTCTGGGCTGTTTTTGAACCTAGAAACATGGGAAGTTCTTCTGGGCTTGAATAAATTAAACCCAGAAACTTTTTTTTTTTTGGTTCAAACAGAACCTGTAAGAAATAAATCAATTCTTCTTCTTTTTCTTTATGAGTTTTGATTTTATCAACGTCCCGGAATAATTGTATATTTGTATTGTTTAGGGTGCTTGTTTATTTTTATCTCTCATGGTATTTAAAATAAAAAAGGAAAAAATTGAAATTGAAAGGATATTGTCTATATTTAGTATAAATGTATAGGTCATTAGTATTAATTTAAATTTTTAGTTGAGATGTAACACATTATTCAATTTGATATCAAAGTTAAACCCGTACAAAAAGTTACGGATTGAATTTGAACATTCGCACTAATCAATAAGAGAGAGTATATTCATGTGTTGCTTGTGGTTCATCAAAATGTTGTAGGTTGTTGATATATATATGATATTAATTACAGATTAATCCTATCTGCTGCGGGCACATGAAGAAATCGCAGTATTTGGTATGACTCAAGTAGATGTTTGGCACACTAGCTATATATGTACGTGTGTTTTATTTGCTTATGCAACAGTGTATTGAATTGTTGTTATTTGTAGTAATTTGAGTGATTGTTACTTTTCGACTAAAAATATAAACTAATAATTAAATTATACATTTATAATGTATAAATCGACTAAATGCTTAATATGTCCTCTCATGTATGTAGTGTGCGAGTTAGTTAGATTTTTTTTTTTCTTTTTATTTGATTGATTCTAATACAAGAATGTGCTCTAATCTACTTTAACTAAATATATTTAAACTACTAGCTAAATTATTGCACATTTATATTTATATAGCATATATTCAACACGGATGAATACAAACTTCATTTAATAAATAGGGATGAAAAAGAGTCATATATGTTTTGCTTTTTATAGAACAAAAGTTTTTAACTTTGTTATTTCACTAATCTAGTCGAGTTTTGATTATGCTAGCTATATTTTAGCCTAACACTCGGTTCTTCATATTTAAGCAAGTGACATTTCTACTTAAGTTGATGCATTTAAAACTCAATCCCAGATAATACTGTTATTCATAGAAAGACAACATATGAATTACCGCCTTTAGGACTCAAACAAGTTCAAAATTTTATGTTCTCCAAATATTGTGTGTTCTAGAAATTTAAAATGAAATTGTTACAGGGAAAAAAAATATTTTTAACAAATATTTTTTTTTAAAAAAAAAAGGGGAAAAGAAAAAGTGAAGTTTCCAACGCAGAGAAGTCCATGCTAAAATGAGTATAGTATATAGAAATACAAATAGAAAAAAGAAAATTAAGTAGTAAAAAAAAAAACAGGAAAATAGGTCCCACCGAGATTTGAACTCGGGTTACTGGATTCAGAGTCCAATGTCCTGACCACTAGACCATGGGACCACTTATCCGTTTTGGGCTAAGTATTTACTATAGTAGTTAACAATTAGGATAAAAATATCAGAATTTGGAGTCTCAATCAACAGTACCATCTGCCCACCCCACTAGTGTTTAGAGGAGTGGATGAAATTTGAACTTTGAGCTGAAACATCGATCTACCAAACTTTTCCCCTTCCATACACAATGCATTCAAACACACCACCCATCTTTTTACTTATAGCTTTGACACTTTGGCCCATAGCCTAACCTTTTTATTGGAAACATTTGATTCATCCAAAAATACCTACCTTCTTCACAAACTCCCCTTTCAAAAACAAATTCATTTCTTGTTTTCAAACAAATTTGTTTTTATTAACTAAATCCAACATATGTAAACAAACACAAATATAATGAAATTAGTACGGGTTTTAACACAAATTTCAGAACTCGTCAAATTTGAATAAACCACTACTCATTGGAATCCATTGTTTATATCCTCATATTTATCGTTATTCGTGTTTCTTACTTTATTTTATGTATTTCAAAAATAAAGAGTATTATCACAAACATACAATTTTAGAACTCATGATTGTGTAATTGTGTTGTTGAAGCTAGTTAGGCAGCAAGAATGAATAATGAGGTTATATTGTAGCAATGGGGAGCTTTAATTTACTCTTCTTTGGCCACCAAAATATTGTCTCAACAGTCCACTACTTTTTGGGATTAAAATTAGACAAAGCTGAGCAGGAGTAGGACCTACCTTTGATTATATCTTCCATTTCCATGAATTCATCTACTATTGTATTCAATACAAACACCAAATTATCAAACCAATAATAATAATGCATCAAAATCAAAGCAACACATGACCTTTGTCTTTAATCTTGGATTTGAAACCACATAAAAAGGAAGGATAAATCTTAAATTCACAAAAATTAATTAATATATTAGGCTTGCCCCCAGGGGTGTTTTTGACATTATGCCCCTTCATCCATGTGCCTTGTGCAAAGGTTACATCAGCTATACATGTGCAAAACAATTCCACAAATTAAAATTGAAATTTTTATCAAGAAATATATATAAATATATAAATGAATAAATGTATAAAGTCTTTTAACTCCAAACCCCAAGAGTTTCAAAAATTACTTTATTTACCTCTGTTTGAGTATGGCAGCCATAGCCTACACTCTTGCAGTGGGATGGCCGTTTGGGATAGGAGATTAGAAAACGACATATCAGCCTTTGGAGTCACTGCTTTAAATCCTTTAATATCTACTCTTTTTTTAATAATAATAATAATAATAATAATAATAATAATAATAATAATAATAATATATCTTGGTCAAATATTGGTCTATTAATAAATAATTTTAAATACTTATAGGGTGTGAATGAGATTGTTCAAGTTTTTATTCAAGAAGATAACTAATATTAGTATTTGATGGTGAGTCGATTGGCTGGGAAAACGTAGATGATTAATTTTAAATATCCAATTCAAAACTAATTTAAAGAGTCAAACATATGTAACAGATTCGGACATTTGGTTGAATATGGAGTCCAACCAACTCAAAAAGTCAAGCATTTGGTGTGCACTATGTTTAAGCTTCACTCACCCTGGATGCACAAGAAAATGGTGCATCATGGTGTACCAATGACATTTGATAAATTTTAATTATAATTAATGAATTTTTTATAGTTTCGATAATACTGAATATAACTATGTATATATGTATATTAGTTTGTGTTGAAAATTTTAAAGATATAATTTGGGGGTGTGGCTTTGTTGCAAAGAACTCATTCATCCTTAATCAAATGTCAAGTTTCAGTGAATTTAGATTCTAATTAAGTGAAGAGATAAGATAAATTTGGTATGTACATTCTCAAAATGGTTATATTTAGTCTTCATTTATTTGTCTTTATTATAGGCTTTGAAGTGATTTAATGGAATGAAATTGATGTTTTGTTGTTCTTGTTGGAAATTGGTTGGGAACTTAAAGAAAAAGAAGTAAAAATTAAATTTTCTATAAAATATCTATGTACAATTTTCAAATCCATTTTAGTATATGTGATTCAAGTAGCGTGAAAATTCTAAATTTTGAGGATTAAGAGACTTAACCAGAGTTTAAAATTGACATTTTTTTTGAATTCTACTGACTCGAACCCACTCCTTTCCACATGAGAGTGTACATCGGATGCCACTTGACCACAAGGTCTTTGACAGTTATCAATATACATAATTGTTGTAATAAATTAAGAATAATTCATACTCAATATTTTGATCATATTATCGTAACAAACAATAATTTATGCATTTGTAGAAGCATAGAAACAGAATTACCACTTTTATGAGTACAATAATCCATCATGTTACTTCTGTTAATGCCTTACCTTGTGACCAAAAGTAATTCCAATATCGCTAAAAGTAGAACAACATCGAATCCCCGATGTTTGAGGTTTTAATTTTCAAGTTGAATTCATCACAATTTTCTGGGTTATTTAGTTTTGGACAAAGTTATAATGAATCCAACCAATTCAGTGGGTGTTAAATAAGTGTCACGCAGGTAGTTGGAATCGGAATTCAGGCATTTAGTTGAAGAAATGGCAGATAGACATCCCTTTATCCTACGCCATTCATTCATGC
>CM008333.1:12668831-12681462 GCA_002525835.2 Ipomoea batatas | reverse complement strand
CATAACCGAATGCATCCTGCTTCAATTCAGGCAATTGATACGAGAGATGCATTGGCAAAATTCATCTATGGAAGCTTGTTTGATTGGCTAGTAGATGAGATTAATAAATCGCTTGCAGTAGGGGAACACCTTACATACACATCCATAAGTATTCTAGATATTTATGGTTTTGAATCATTTAAGGTAAAGTTGATTTCTTGCTAATTTTTGGTATTATCTTTTGTACAATATATCAGTTTCCTAAGAGACTAATTTATTTTTCCTTTTCCAGAATAATGGCTTTGAACAGTTTTGCATAAACTATTCAAATGAGAGGCTTCAGCAGCATTTTAATCGTCATCTATTCAAACTTGAACAAGAGGTAATCATGGCAGTACCTGATTGTGTGAATGCTCAGCTATAGTATGGGTGTTGGATTCTCCTTGAAGTGTGTGTCTATATTGTTTAAAGTAAGAAGTAGTATCCAAGGACTTTTAAGGAATTCTCTCCATGTATACTGATAAGAAGTCGGGGATTGCTTTTATGCTTTAACAATCTAATGCCTTACCTATTGTTTATTCCATTTGTGATGGATTCAACCTTGCAGATGGTTTTTCTTTATCTAGATTCTTGCATAGTGTGAGCACTGATGGCTTGCTTTGATTTAGGTATATGAGCTGGATGGAATTGATTGGACAAGAGTAGAATTTAAAGACAATCAAGAGTGTTTAGATCTTTTTGAGAAGGTATTTTTTTTTTTTTTTTCCTATTTGGTGATTGATTATTTTCATCTCACAATGCAGCAGGAGTTTCTGATACGATCCCACATTGGCTCCACAAGAGATTGTGGAGTGGTACTTAAGTTGGGGCCAAACCTCCACTCTTGAGCTAGCTTTTTTGGTGGAGTTAGGGTCTTAACTTAAGTGCCGTAACAGTTTCATCGTCAGTTTTTCTGGAATCCTGGATTATACAATTGAATTGATTTAAAATCTTGATTTGATTCATGTTTGAACATGCTTCCTCCACCCCCTCTTTCTACTCCTACCCTTTTTCCAACTTTATTTATCCATTTGTGAGGGAGGTGCTCTAAACTTGACTGCTGGTTGATTTTTGACTTCTGCAATGCACTTGCAGAAACACATTGGGCTTATCTCTTTACTTGATGAAGAATCAAATTCCCTTGAAGCTAATCATTTAAGCTTTGCCAATAAACTTAAGCTGCAACTGAAAGAAAATTGCTGCTTTAAAGAACGAGAAGGGACATTTAGTATTCAACATTATGCTGGAGAGGTTAGATTTGCTTATCATTGCAGTTAAGCTTTGTTAATTGCTTTGGGGAATCCTTGCAGTAATGCAATTACTTGGAACTATGTCTAAGACAAATTTGGATTAATCTTGTTAAGAGTCCCACATTGAAAAAGTCAAGAGAGAATATATGGGTTTATAAGGCCATGGGTTAGACTAGCTAATTGATTGGATTCGGTATTTTAGTGTGGTTTGGCCATGTGCATTATAGCCCAGTTGAGTGACTTTAGCCCAATCTTTAGATTATTATAATAGTTCTGTATTGTACTTATGATTGTTTGTGTCTTTAAGGATGAACATGTGTAAATTTATTTTGTAATTAGGCACTTCATATGTCACAAATTTTCTCCTAGTTAGGCAGTTGCGGGCAAATATGTAAATATGATTGTTAAAAAGGCCTGCTCTGTTGTTTGCATAGGTGACAGGATTTGATATTTCTTTGCCAATGTCTTAAAAGTGTAATTCAATGGAAAAGTGATACTTGTAATGATGGGGTTTTTTATTTTTAATTTAATAAATAAATAACATGGCATTCAATGTTAAATGCAGGAATTTTGATGGTTTATGAATGCTTGAAACTTTTCCTTCTTTTTTCTTTAGGTTCTCTATGACAACAGTGGTTTCTTGGAAAAGAACAGAGATGTACTGCATTCTGATATTATTCAGCTACTCTCATCAAGCAGTTCCCACCTTCCTCAGCTGTTTGCCACTTCTTTACTTGACCAATCTCAGAAATCGAGTCCAATTCTGCTTGATGGATTGTATCCTCAGAAGCAAAGTGTTGCTACCAAGTTTAAGGTAATGAGTTCTGTTTCATTTTCTTAATTCTTCCACAGATACACTATTGAGAATATCTAATGCGAATTATTGGTGTATGACTGGATGTTTGAGGCCATTGAGAGTTATTTTTAATAAACCTAGTAGAGACTTTGATGTGAATTTTTCTTTAATGAACTTTATATATGCATCAACAAAATCTCTTTGCAGGTTCAATTATTTAACTTAATGCGGCAGTTGGATACCACCACTCCACACTTCATTTGTTGCATAAAGCCTAACAATAAACAGCTTCCTGGTGTATTCGAGAAAGAACTAGTCTTACAGCAACTCAGATACGTTGGGGTTTTTGAAGCTGTGAGGATTTCAAGATCTGGCTATCCAACTAAGATGACACATCAATGTTTTTCAGATAGGTGAGTACCTAACCTTTTATTTTGTTGCTCACTTATTTTTAATTGGTTAGATACCCTTAATATCAATGGGTGCATGTGTTTTTTAGGTATGGTTTCCTCCTGGATAATAATGTGTCCAAAGATCCTTTAAGTACAGCGGTTGCTGTTCTGCAGCAATTCAATGTCCTTCCTGAATTGTACCAGGTTGGGTATACCAAGTTGTATCTCCGAGCAGGACAGGTGAGCAATGAGTTATGGAGTATGTTCCATTCTTGGATTCATTTTCTCTAGGGTTTGTCTTTGTAAACTATGACATTCTAGCTTGTTGCCTTTTAACATTATGCCAAGTGACTTTATTACAGTTTGGAAGTATATGTGTGTGCATTAGTTTTTGAGTGAGTGTAGTAGATTAACTACTTCCAACAAGAAATATAAAAAAATCCAAGCGTCTTCAGAATTTTGTTTCTTATGTACAAAATATCTACCTTTTAGATATGTGCTTTTGTCATGTTTGAATGTGATCCAGTCCAAATTGATAGAAATGAGAAGAAATTTCTCCTAATATTCTACCAGGCAATGCTACCAATTTGGACTTCAATTAAGTCAACGGACTAAGAAATGACTAAAAATAAAAATGAATATTTTTTCAAAATGAGTTTATAGAGTATTGGTCTTTTACCTACCTTTTGTTGTAACTCATAGATCGCTGCATTGGAGGATGCAAGGAAGAAAGTTCTTGAAGATACTGTTGAACTGCAAAAGTTCTTTCATGATCATCGTGCTGGTTGTGACTTTCATGAAATCATTCGAGGAGTAGTAATGCTTCAATCTTGTAAGGCCTACTGCTTTGGATTGTTATTGGTTTAAAAAAATCTTAGAGAACCAAGATATTAGAAGTTAAGCCACTAGGGTGATTCTAAAATTTTTTTACCATCTGCCAGGCTTCTTTATGAACCAATATACTGAGAAAGAATTTCTAAATTTATTGACAGAATGCTGTTATAAACTGTCTTGGAAACTATCATTAGTTTTAGTGGATCTTAATCAGGCTTTAGTTTCATATTGTTTGGAGAGATATAGTGTTGATTAATGTTCTTTCTTGTAGTTGTTCGTGGTGAAATTGCCAGAAGGCAGTGTAATGCTTTGGTGAATTCAAAAGTTCTGTTTGCTTGCAAAAATAATGATGAGCAGTTTATGGCTACACGGATACAATCAGGTAAGGTTTTAGTCATATGTCATTTCCATTATTACCATGGAATATAGTATCAATTACAAATTTGTATCCTAATGCAGCAATTCGTGGCTTTTTGGCTCGAAGACGTCATTATTGCCAGCAGAATTCACAAACATTAATTTCTGAGAAAGAAGAAACAGGCAGAAATATTTTGGAGTTTAAGGTACTATGTAACACGAGAATCAGTAATTTTATCTCTTTCTTTAATTTGAGTCTGTCAATAGGCTGGCACCTAAATCCATTTCAAAGTTCTGTTAAAAGAAATTTGTAACCTTTTCAATCTTCATCCAAATAGGATAATTGGAAATTACAGCAAATATAATTTGAACCATGCTAGAGGTCCGTACAAAAAATCTTTACATTTTGCCACTCCTTGGTGTGGAAATTTTTAATAGATTGAGGTTTGAAATATTTTTATTATTTTTTTTTTAAAAAAAAAAGGAAAACAAGGAAAAACTAACCATACAAAAATTGCCACATCAGGGAATGGCAAAAATGTAGTGAATTTTGTAGGGGTGGAAAGCATTTGCCATAAAATTTATGCTCTAGGACTACAACAATTGAAAATTTTCTCATAGTGAGACAACTGAAAAACCTTTGCCTTAAATAACATGAAGATTGCTTTAAGAATAATAAGGACATAAATATCGAAGGTGTGTGATGTATGGTCCCTGTAAGAAAAAGGGGGGAAAAGGTTAAAGCTCTCTTCATGTGTTTGAAGGATCTCTCTTACGGGAAAATAAAGTGTAGCAACCTTTTTTTGGTGCATTCTTCTACATTTATTATTGCAGTAAGTTGTTGACACTTTTATCAGGACTTGCCTTCAGAAGGTTTACCATCTGTTGTTGAGGAACTTCAAAAGCGGGTTCTTTTTGCTGAGGCTACCATTGAACAGAATGAGAAGGAGAATGCAGAATTAAAAGAGCAAGTAAAACAATTTGAGGTACGGTGTTCAGAATATGAAGCCAAGATGAGCTCAATGGAGGAGGGTTGGCGGAAGAAAATGTCATCTTTGCAGGTGAGACATCATGTAAATCAAAATCAATATAATCATATAACATTTTCCTGTATTTGCATGTCAAACCTTGCTAGCTAATATACTAATTTGTATGAGGCAGGCAAGTGTTGCTGCAGTGAAGAATCTTGGTTCTGACAATGCTGCGGTTTCCCCACCTCCTTACTATTATGATTCTGAAGACATTATGTCTTTGGGACTTCAGACTTCTGGAGCAAGCACTCCGCTCAAATTTCCTTACAATGGCGTAAATTTGGAATCTAATAGAGAGATGAATGGTGGTGTTGGTGCAATGAATCACCTTGTAAGAGAGTTTGAGCAAAGGAAACATTATTTTGATAATGAGGCCACCGCAATTTCTGAGGTGAAGGCAGGGCAGTCACTCCCTTCAAACCTAGAAGAGGAACTCAAAAGGCTGGTGCTGAGATTCGAGAATTGGAAGAAATCTTACAAGGGGCAGTTATCAGAGGCAAAGGCAAAAGTACGCAAACTGAGGCATTCAGCAGCAGCAAATTCTTCTTCTTCAAGTAGAAGGACATGGTGGGGGCTGAAGACTAAACGAGTGCAACTATAATATAATATATTGCTTTTGGTTTTGTAGGGGTATGAAATGTGTGTGATAGATGAAGTAAGGTTTGAATTGCACCAGTTTAAGATTAGTATGATTTTGTAGGAGGCTTCAGGAGTGGTTGTGTATATTCAGTAGTTACTATACTTGGGTGGAGGAATCTAGCTTGCCTGTAATACTGTAGATTGAGGTTTTTTAATGTGTATGAATTGTCATCCCTCCTTTAAGTTAGTTCAATAGACGTTATTTTGTGAATGATGCAGTAGGATTATGGCCTTGTTTTATTTGATTACTATTAACTATTTCACTTGGTTAAAAAATCAATAAAATTAATATAAATGTTTGATTAATCAGTTTTTTGTAACTCTAAAATGTTAAAATTTCACTTGGTTAAAAAATCAATAAAATCAATATAAGTGTTTGATTAATCAGTTTTCTGTAACTCTAAAATGTTAAAATTAAAAAAATTGTGAGTAATTGACAGACCTAATAGAATAAAATCAATATAAGTGTTTGATTAATCAATTTTTTGTAACTCTAAAATGTTAAAATTAAAAAAATTGTGAGTAATTGACAGACCTAACAGAGTAATATCTAAACATTGTGGTGAACGTGGATCGAACACGTGACCTTCAGATCTTCAGTCTGACGCTCTCCCAACTGAGCTATCCCCGCTATTGAAAAGCATGTTGGTAAAATCATAAATCTACCTGATTGGGAACATTCTGGAACCTCCTCGTCCTAAACAGTAAGCAGGCCGGTAATTTGCATAACATCCCATTTTACTCCTCAAACCACAATGAAATTGATGTGTGGTTAGCGGCAGATTCTTTGGTTTTCGGGTGGCTTGTGAAAGTACGTACTGTTTTTGGCAGCTTTTACATACTTCAATTCACAGAATCCGTATAGTATATATTCATTCGATCTGCATTATATTATATTATTCCTTAGCTATCTTGGTGTTTATATATTATCCCATCAGATCACCACGCCACATCGAAGAATAGCAAATTAAATATGAGTGAAAAGATTTGAAGCTGATCGATCTGAGCTAAGGAATTTCATATTTTGATAACGATGTGAAGAAACATACAGAAGCAGAAGTGGAACTAACGAAGCTTCCTTGAGAATTTCCTCGGTGTGCGTATATAGCTGTGGGCCAATAATTTTTTGATTTTTGCTTCAACTCTCTCTGCTCAGCTCCCTCTCATGGATCGGAACTATGCTAGAAGCTCAAGATCAGACGTGGTTGTCATTGTCATTGCCAACATTGTCGTCTATGATACTAATTAAGATTCAATTCCAAATCTGATGAGCTTAATTGTATGTTAAACTGATTTGTTTGTTTGCAAACTTCGTAATTATTGTTGCTATAATTTTCATTTCACTATATATGAACCACCACATGACAGCTAGATCAGAACACCTGCAGTTTAATGATAGGTAGGTAGGAAAATATATGCATCAATGATTATTATTCAATTCGTCTCTTTAGCCATGGGGATCGGAAGAATTGTACGTGTAGGATCGGATAGGATGCGTTTGGTCATGAAATCAACAAAGCTGCGCTGCGCTGCGCTATATATTCATTTCATTATATGTGTAATATAATATTGTATACATAATATAATTGACTCCGTAGTTTTCTAATGTGTAGTAAAAAAAGCCACCACAATAATTTGTCCAACAATATAATAATATTATTATTATACGTTTTCAAGTGCACGCACAGAACAAACATCCGAAAATGCACGAATCGGGTGAGGTGTATGATGCGATGCATGTACGATCAAAGAATGTATGTTTTTTAGCAGTTTGCAGACAATAATTAGTAAACAGACAAACATTGAAACTGCGGCCATGTAGTGTGTGTCAAAAATGGAACTCCATCATATGACCACCGCCCCTACCCTGCTCAAAGATGGCGCTACCTAGCTTACATGGGCAGCTCAACTCAGGACCGTTCCAAAGAAACTTGGGGTCCTGTGCGAAAATTCAACCTAGACCTTTTTTTTTTTTTTTGTATAATTGTAAATATATAAAAGATATATTATATTGTATCAAAATATATAATAGTCTATAAAAATTTTGAATTTCTTCTTCTTCAGACATATTGAGATGTAAAATCATTCACTAATCCATTGAGTGTTTCTTACAATATACTTGACCATAAGCAAGATTTTCAACAATTTCAACTTTAAAAAATTTCTTTATGCATAAACAACAGTAATGGAAATAATCAAGACTATTTGATATTGCAATTGCAGCATCAAAATACAAGAAATAAGATTGTTATTCACCTATCAAAAAAATGAGCAAATATCATTTTTAGTCCCTCAACTATAATATATGTATCAATTTTGGTCCTTGACTATTAAAAATTTCAAATTAGGTGCATGACTATTTAATTTGTATCACATTTGGTCCTTGACTATTAACATTTTCAAATTAGGTGCATGACTATTCATTTTGTATCACATTTGGTCCTGCCGTTAAATTTTCCGGCCAAATTTCCGGCGAAGTCACCGGTGACCGACTAATTTATTTAATTTTTATTTTAAAAATTATTTTAATACTCCGTAACTTTTAAATAAAAAAACTTAAAAATAAATAATAATAATAATAATAATAATAAAATAGAAAACGCCGGTTACCCCCGATGACTTCGCCGAAAATTTGACCAGAAAATTTAACGGCAGGACCAAATGTGATACAAAATGAATAGTCATGCACCTAATTTGAAAATGTTAATAGTCAAGGATCAAAAGTGATACAAATTGAATAGTCATGGACCTAATTTGAAATTTTTAATAGTCAAGGACCAAAATTGATACATATATTATAGTTGAGGGACTAAAAATGATATTTTCTCTCAAAAAAATTCCTAGCTAGGGTTAGATATTGAATTAATAATTTTAAAATTTTTGAATAAAATTAAATAATTAAAATATTTAACTTACATACTTTCATCCTTTTATCGTGAAGAATACAAAAATTGAGGATGCCAAATCCACAAACAACGCACTTCAAATTAATGATTATTGAGACCGAATTCCTGCGTTGTGACTATAAATCGTGTGTTTATGCATTATAGTAGGAATAAGAGTAATTTTTTATTCTTTATATATAATAATAATTTTACAATAGTCAAATAAGCCCGCTTCAATTCCTATAATTTATAGGACTATAACTCTATACGTAAATCAAGTCCTTAAGAATTAGGATTATAAATTTTTTAGAATTTTAGTCCGTCTTGATTTCTTTATACATAAGTTACACTAACACTAATATATAAAACATAAATATTTAATAATATTTTTTTTAATAAAAGTGCCCCCAAAATTGGGGGCACAGTCACCACATATTGCATAACTATAAAACATGGCCAGGGCCGGCACTGGCTCAACTGGTCATATGTGTGAAATTTGAGAAGAAAGATCAGGAATGAGTTTCACCCGCCACAGTGTGGGAGCAACCTCTCAAAGTGAGGGGTTTAGTTTCTGTGTTCAATTGAGTTACCATGATTTACATCCCCCAGATACTTTGTCGGACCGGGGCCTTGGGATTGGAAATTTAACCTTTTGGGATAAGAAAAGATAGCGTTACCCATGTACCACTAACCTATTTAATTTAAAATTTATTAGTCATCCACCCAATCTCTCCTGACAGCATTCATACTTCTACTTTGGTTTTAATCCGATATCCAATTTTAGGCCAGTCTAATTCTAAACTTTTTTGCCTAAGAATTAAGAGAAGATAAATAATGAGTTGATTCAGTTTAAGTGAAATTCAAACTTTACATGCGAGAATGTGAGACATTAAAATGACCAGGAAGAATATATAATTAATTAAGCTAGTTCTTTTTTATTTTTTTTAGAGAAATTAATTAAGCTAGTTCTTTGAGGCTAAATATTGATAAGTATGTAGAGAACAGAAGCGGACAAAGTTAGGAAGCTTCCTGCTGAATATCATCTATCGGCCAAGAATTTGTTGATTGATTTCATTTTTGTCTACTACTACTTCATTCAAATCATTAGCTAGCTAGATAGCAGCTCAAGATCATATGACGTCATCCTGTGCCAACATTAATTAATTAATTAATTAATTGTATATGAAAGAAAGAAAGAGCTACTCTACTCTACGTACTGTTATTACTTTAATATATAGTGCATTCAGCAACTGCCTGCAAGCTGAGATTGGAAACCTGAGCTTGTTAACCTGCTTTCATTTGTCATTGTAGTAATTCTTAGAGCAACCACATTTGTAATATTTGGAATAATTTTTGTAAATCAAAATTTTAAGGGGAGGTTTTTAACAAATGGGATGGGTGATTTTTATTAAATTTTTTCTCCTACAAGTATTGGTTTTTTGGGTGGGGCTCATTAATTGGGAGTTAATTTGATAAAAGTAAACTGCAGGTGCGTCAGTCGTTATATCGTGGATCATGGTTCAAAAACTGTACCGTTTCTTTAGGTAAAGAAACGACTGTTGTCACATCTTAACGGAGCTCCGTAAATGAAACTACAATTTATCTTAAATGTTATTGCCTCACATTTGTTTTTATATTATTGAATAAAACTGTAGTTATATCGAAATGAAACTGTAATTGTTTTGAAATTAAAGGAAACTGCAGTGTATATAAAATGAAACTGAATAACAGTTTCACATATTTGATTGTATATTGTCCAATGAAACTATAGTTATATCGAAGTGATATTGCTGTTGTGTTGTAATGAAACTATAGTGTATGTAAAATGAAACTGAATAACAATTTCATATATTTGAGTGTATAATGTTGAATAAAACAGTAGTTATATCAAAATGAAACTGTAGTTGTATTGAAAGAAAACTGCAGTGTATATAAAATGATGAAACTGAATATGTTACACCAATATAGAGCTACTTTACTCCTAACAGCGCAGTCGGATGCCATTTCTTTTTATTAAAAGAAACGGCACCAATTTGGACCATGGTCCACGGTATAATTTGCGTAGGTGCGTTGGGTGCACTTGCTGCACCTAGCTGGCACGTGCACTAAGATAGGCCCATAAATACATAATTATTTTTTAAACTTTTTTGTTGTCATTTTTTTTCTCCTTTTTTTCCCCTTCCCTCTATATGTAATTTGACTTAGGATTACTATATATGTAATTTGTCATAATTTATCAAGCCCTTAGATATATATGGTCCTTCCAAATTAATTTTAAAATTGTGAACTTTATATTAAAAAGTCATCTTTACTTTCTACTTAAAGTTTACACCACTCATTAATTAATAGTAGTCTAAATTTTTGAACCTTATATTAAAAAGTCATGTTTAATATCTAATAAACAAAGTTTACATCACTGTTAAAATACTATGATTGTAAATTTTTATGCATAGGCTCTACTCTCTAGGTAGATAGCTTTTGTTCTAGGATGCCAATTTGAGTCCCCAAGTAATAAGTAATGCATGGGCCTCGCTGCCTGCATGTTTTCTCATATAGTCATATTCACTTTTCTATAGAGAGTTAGTGTACTCATGAATCACATTCATGTTTTCTGTGACTAGTACGTAATGATACATATTTGTGTTGTGTATTTTCTAACATTAAGTGGTATATATTTGTATATATAGTGGTGCGATCACATCGACCGCACGTTAAGGAGCGGTCGCACTTGAACTCTCTCTCTCACTATATATATATATATATATATATATATATATATATATATATATATGTGAGATCGGAAGATTGAAAATTATTTTAAAAGTAGAAAGAATAACCAAACAAGCTATTTCTAATGCTGTATACGTTCTTAGCAAAATTAAAGGGTCTCTATGATTCTTGCATGACCACATGGAGTGAATAGCTTTCAAACCTTTTTTAATGTTCACGCTAAGTTATATGTGTAAACACAACTAACTTCATGGAAGCCTTCGTTATCCGTCTCTTTCTCCCTGTAATTCTTTCCTTATTAATTAACCATATAAGGTAGGATTAAAAAATGGATAGCAATTATTACACTTTTAATTTCTCCAACTACATTACTAACATTTTTGTATGGACTGTGTTTTTTTGAAAGTTGTATGGACTGTGTTAGAAATTCTTATAATTATCACTGCTCATGTGTTATCTTTTTATTAAATTGGTAGATTTTATTCTTTATTAACTCATGGTGTAGTTAACCAATTCACTAGTAATTTATGAAAGTACTTTTTATTTTTATTTTTTATTTAGGAGTGACTAATTAGAAAGGGTCATAATATTGTAGCCTGTAGGGCTAGGAAGCTTTTTTTTGTTTTTTTTGTTTTTTTTTTGCATAGATTAATATTATATTTCTTTTTAAGCTTACTTCCTAATATTTACTTCTTAATGTAACACTATTTGATTGAATAAGTTGGTCTCACCCTCACCACAAATGAGGATGATAATTGTGAATCCTGAAGAGTATGCTTGATGCTCCCTCTTCAAATTAAACTCTCATCCGTAAACTTCAATAATGAGTACAATATTTTTTTTGGGATCATATTTCAACATCTTCTCCTCCTCTCGATTTCATATATTGAAAATTACATATAACAATTTTAAGACTATAAAGCACTTGTGGTGATAACTTGTTGTGAATTTAGTGTATTCTTGTACTAATATTCCGTTCAGAATCATACAAAAGGAGAAGAAAACTAACTAAAAACTCTGTTTCTTTCATTTGGAATTTACGACTTAATTAAAGTTTGTACGAACCAATTGCATGTGACGTAGAAATATGGACCATTGGCTATGAGTAGCGATAGGGGTAATCTAGTAATTCCACTACACATCCCTCCAACTCCATCTGCACAGCGTACAATGATTTGTGTCTTGTTCGCAGAAGAAATTAAAAGTGTCACCGTTTTAATCCCTACCGCATAAAATCAGCGAATATATTCTCTTATGAAGAGAAATCTATCTGCAATTCTCTCTACAGAACTTCATCTCTCTCTCTTCTGCCCAACTTTGAAAAATAAATAATCGAAATTGAAAAAAAGAAAACAGAAGAAAAGATCAGAGTGAAAATGGCAAGTGAATTTGAACGTTCACGAAACAATAATTTCTACGACACCGATGGCGAAGAGGAGGAAGATGACGATGAAGAAGAAGAAGAAAGCGGCGGCGGCGAGGAGCAAGAGGCGGAGAAAAATTTATACAACTGCCGGAGCATTTACGGCGGCGGTTGCGGCGGTCGGCGGCGCGGGGGATCCGTTTTCGGCAAGGTATTGGACCCTAAAGCCGCATGGGTTCAGGAATGGAACCGGGTTTTCCTCCTAGTGTGCGCCACGGGCCTATTCGTGGACCCGCTCTTCTTCTACACTCTCTCCATAAGCGACAACTGCATGTG
>CM008333.1:12637061-12647515 GCA_002525835.2 Ipomoea batatas | reverse complement strand
ATTTTTAGATATGTTTGATTTAAATTGAATAAATAAAATATTTTGAGATCAAAATGTGGTGGTTGATAGTCTTGCTAAGATTGTAAAAAAGAAAAGATGCGATTAGATTGAGTTTGACGGTCTCCCAAAGAGGTTCGCAGGATGATCCGCGAAGAATGCCTTGGTAGTATTGGTGCCGAAAATGCCATTGTGAACAAGCGATAGATTTGTTGGTACCCTCTCCTCTTATCTAATTTTTTTTTTAAAGTATTACGTAGTATATATGTAGAAATGTATGTAGGATTTTTACATTTGAAACCCCAAATTTATATATGTATATAACATAACTAAAAATCAATACCCATTAAGCTCACGTAAAATTTAGTTTAGATAATTTTAATATTTTTTGCTAATATTTATTTATTTTGGATATATATTCTATATATAAATAACTTTTACTTTTGAAGTCTAATATATGTGAAATTTCAATATTGATCAAACTTAATTATATTATGATATAACATAACTAAAAATATCTAAACTAATAATCTGTTGAGCTCAATCAAAATTTAAAACTTAATGTAGAGTTCAAGTTTTAATTGTGTTAATGTGAATAATATCTAACTTTAAGCGTAAGCAAAGAAATGTTTATATAAGTAAATGCAAGTATAAAAGATAGAAAATGGTGATAAATAAAAGAAGATAATAATGAATGTAATCACAGTAATGAATAAATATGTAAATAGATAATTGTGAAAATGTGGTTATACTGATTTATAGTTAAATAGATGATAGAAATTCTGTTTTTCACTTATGGTGTATTTGGTAACTATGAAAATGACTTCTGGAAAATGTTTTCTAAAAGGCAAAAACTTGTGTGAGACCGTCTCACCGTGAGACGGGTCGGGTCGGACCGGGTCAATATGCAAATGTAATACTAATCAGAAATAGAATTTTTGTTACTTATAAGGGTAAATGTTATACTTTTAAGGGAAAATACAATACTTTTACATTTTGATTTAAAAGTATTACATTTCCCTCAAAAGTATTATATTTTCCCTTATAAGTAAGGAGCACTTGTCAACATTACTTATTATGAAAAATGTATTACTTTTTCTCTTATAAGTAACAAAAATTGTATTATTGATTAGTGTTATATTTGAGCATATAAATATGACATTTGCATATTGCTTCGACCCGACCTGACCCGTCTCACGAATAAGGATCCATGAGACGGTCTCACATAAGTGTGACCCTTTTTAAAAAATGAGTCTTTTTTTATAAAACATTTCATTTCTAGTGTTTGATTGTATTCCAACAAATTGTCTTGGTGTGCTTTGTTCATTTTTTTTTCCAGAAAATGAGCATAATTGTATAATTAAACATTTTAACTATTTTGTTTAGAATATAACAACATATAATAATAATAATAATAATAATAATATATATGGTGGTAGTGGTGGTGGTGGTAGTAATGGTGGCGGTGTTGGTGGTGGTAGTGGTTGTGGTGGTGGCACGCAATGGAGGTGGTGTTGGTGGTGGTACGTTGCAAAGTATAGAGCACTCCTTCAATATTGTAGTTAATTATATTTCTGTTATATATGTACATTTTTACTAAGGTTGGGACAAAATAAACAAAGACTCTTAATAGAATTATAATTTGAATCAATAAATTAAATAAAACATATCTATATATTTTTAATAGAATTTATCATTAGAAAATTAAATTTTTTATTTATTTTTAAGTTTAAAAGAATTGACAGGCCGGCAGAGTTGCAAATTGGTGGAGACGGAGTGATTAGTCCGTCCAATGGTGAGCAGACCGTGTGCTACTCCTTCTGGAGATATATTCGAATTTCTGAATTACATTTGGCAACAATGGAGCATCCAAGCCATTGTTCTGGGCAGTCTAGCCTTCCAGGTTGTGCTCATTTTTTCAGCTCCTTCAAGAATACGTACCAAGAACAACTCTTGTATCCTCACTCTCTGGAGTGTGTACCTGCTAGCTGACTATATCGCTACATTTGGCATAGCTCTCATCAACAATGACAGCAAAATTGATGAATCCTCCTCCTCCTCGTCCTGCGGTGCATTTAAAGACGACAACGCCATTGCGGCTCTCTGGGCTCCGTTCCTCCTGCTCCACTTGGGCGGGCCAGACACCATCACCGCTTTCGCTATTGAGGATAACGAGCTATGGACACGCCATTTGGTAACCATGATTGCACAGGTTCTCGCGGTTCTACTGGTTTTTTACCGATACGGCATTCTGGAGAATAATAGGTTTTTAATCCCAACAGCGCTCATCTTTATAGCCGGGGTAATCAAGTGCGGTGAACGGATCCGTTCCTTGAGTCTGGCGTCTCAGGACAGTTTGAAGAAATCAATGCGCGAAACTCCCGATGCCGGACCTGACTATCCTCAGCTAATGGAAGAGATGGAATTTAAGCAGGCGGCTAATCTTCCAGTGATTATCGATCTTAACCGTGAGATAGCCAGAGCAGGTATGGACGAGGATGGAATTAATACTAATGTTGTTGATATAACGCTGGAAGAGCTTGAAGTTGTAAAGCAAGGCTACAAGTTCTTCCAAATCTTCAAAGGCCTCATTGTTGATCACATGTTCAGCTTCCTGGAGCGCAAGGAGAGTAGGACATTCTACAGAGTATTAAACTATAAGGATGCTTTTAGAGTGATGGAAATGGAGCTCAATTTCATCTACGATGCCATGTTCACCAAGATGAGTGCTGTCCAATGCATCTTAGGTTACATTTTCCGTTTTATTAGCACTGCTCTACTTATAGCTGCAACCCTAACATTCTCCCTGCAATCGCATCATCATATACATCTCACCGACATCCTTGTCACCTATTTCTTGCTTGGCGGTGGTGTTGCCCTAGATTTGATTGCTATAGTGGAGCTCATCTTTTCCAAGTGGACCATAGCTGCTCTGCTACTGGATTCAAAGAAGAGTTTTAGTTCAAACAGCAGCAGTTTTAGCTCTGCCCTCCGCCGCTGGAACCACTACTGGAAGAAAACAGCTGCCAAAATGATTAGCAAAGTGAATGAGTGTATTGGTCGGAACAAGAAGCGTTGGTCGGAGGAAATGCATCAATATAGCTTCATCTATCACAGCTTACACAAACAAAAGTGGCCAAATTGGGTTTCCTATATCATCGACAAGTTTGGGCTGACCGAGGCGGTTTGTTCTTGTCTATATGGTAAAACTCAACATGTTGAAGAAAGATTGAAAGAGCTTATTTTCGATGAGATCAAGAAAAAGGGTATGCAAGCAACCAACACAAGTGTTGCTAAGGAGATTGCTTCGTCTAAAGGAGAATGGACGCTCCTTGACTATAATAATTGCGAGCCAGACATTCATTTCAGTGTTAGCCAAGATGTGGAGTACGATGAGTGTGTGCTAATGTGGCATATTGCTACTGAGATATTTTATTTCTATTGGACAATAAGGGAAAATAGCCAGAGGGCATTCTTGTAATCTTCTTATCGTTAGAGTTCTGTTGCAACGGATTTAGTTGCAACCACCAGCTTCTGCCACCTATATAACCTTGTAAACGCGTGTTGTAAAGGCAATGAAACAAACCGCCATATTCACCCAATCTCCTTCTCCCTTCTTCGTTCCTTAACTCTCTTTACTTTGCGATATGGTATCAGAGCGGCGACCGGGAAGCTATGCGGCTGCCGTCTCAGGCACCGTAGATTCCAGCCAGCGAACTCCCGTCGATCGTTCACCAGCTCGAACAGTCAATCCGCAGAGGAGCACGACGCCGCAGAGGAATAGCAACACGACGGATGACATTGAGAATCCGTTGTTCATGAGTAGCACAGAAAACGCAAATGCGATTCTCGTTAGCCCTCCTCTCACAGGCACCGGGAACTATGGTTCCTGGAGTATCGCCATGCGAAATGCCTTGGAGGTGAAGAATAAGTGGACTATCGTCAATGGCAGCACAGTCGCGCCGGATAGATCGCACAGTCAATACGCCGCTTGGAGGCGATGCAATCTGATGATCTGTGCTTGGATCGTGAAATCAGTTCATCCGTCCATCGCACAGTCTGTTATGCGCATGGACAAAGCCAAGGAAGTGTGGAATGATCTAAAGAAAAGGTTCGATCAAAGAGATGCTCAGCGAATCTCCTCCTTACAAACCGAGATTTATGCCCTAAAACAAGGGAATCTGTCGGTGAACGATTATTTCACGAGATGCCGAACGCTCTGGGAGCAGATGGATGAGCTCAGACCTCTGCCTATCTGCAGATGTGATCCGAAATGTTCTTGCGAAGCCTTTGGTGAAATGAGGACAGAACGTGAGGTTGATCAAGTTATCAGATTCCTCCAAGGTCTGAATGATGAATACAACACCTTGAAATCGGGAGTTCTTGTTCTTGATCCTCTACCAGACATGCACAGAGTGTTTGTTATGGCAGAAAAGACCGAGAGACAGTTGAATCTGGTGAGTCTCACCATGAATGGCTTAGAGCTTAATCAAGCTAATGCTGTTCAAACAAACCAAGTTAACACAGAGGATATCGTAGCAGCAGCTTTCAATCATCCTAATAGCAGGAAGAACTACAGTAACTTCAATGGTGGAAATAAGACCGCAAAATGCACTTATTGCGGTATGACAGGACACACAATTGAAAAATGTTATAAGAAACATGGCTTTCCTCCCGGGTGGGTGCCCGGTTACAAATCAAAAGGGAAACAGCAATCTGCAATGGCAGCTTCTACCTCTGGAAATGACAATGGCAGCACTAATGAACAACTTCAGAAGATAATCTCATTGCTACAGAATCAGATGGGGCACAATCAGTCCACCACTGCAGCAGTAACTCTGAAACCAAACTTCATCAATGAATCTCTCACAAGTGAAGGCAAGTTTCCTATTCATAATATCATTAATTCTGTCACTTTACATGCTACCACTTGGATCCTGGACTCTGGGGCTACTGATCATATAGCTTGCTCATTGGATTTCTTTGATAATTATCAAACTGTGATTAAAACAGTAGTAAATTTGCCGGATGGGAAACAAGCTGCTGTCGATCACATTGGTGATATAAGACTAAGTGACAATATATGTTTAAGAAATGTCTTACACATACCATCCTTCCAATTCAATATTATATCTGTCAGTAAGTTGCTCCACTCTACACCATCATGTATGCTAATATTCAATTCTGATCAGTGCCTTCTTCGGGAGAGTCATGGGAAGACGATTGGTTTTGCTAAAAAGGATGGGGGGCTATATCTGCTGAATGATGCACCAGGAGCTCAACACAGTAGTAGTAATTGTAGTGCTGTGACATGTAGTGCTGAAACTTGGCACCAACGCTTAGGGCATTTCCCTTTGAATAAAATGCATCTTGTTACTGATATTCATGTTGGCCACTCTAAATTTCCTGCGTGTGATGTTTGTCATTATGCAAAACACAAAAGATCTCCGTTTAATCTGAGCTGTAGTATGACGAAAGCTTGTTTTGAATTGATTCACGTTGATATTTGGGGACCTTTTATGGTTCGATCTTTAGGAGGTGAGAGGTATTTTCTTACTATAGTTGATGACTATTCAAGATACACATGGATTCATTTGATGAAGACTAAATCTGAGGTGCCAAGGATAATTACAATGTTTCAGAAAATGGCTAACACACAGTTTGGTTTGTCTATTAAAATCATTCGAAGTGATAATGGGCCAGAGTTCAATATGAGAGAATTTTTCAGTGATAATGGCATAATTCATCAAACTACATGTGTCAACACACCGCAACAAAACGCCATTGCTGAGAGAAAACACCAACATATCCTAAATGTAGCTAGAGCTCTCCGGTTTCAAGCAAAACTACCCTTGGAATTCTGGGGTCAATGTGTCTTGCATGCAGTTTTTATCATTAACCGACTTCCATCTCTTGTTACACAGTGGATAAGTCCCTACAAAAGGCTATACGAGAAGGAACCAGATCTAAGCAGCCTCAAAGTTTTCGGGTGTTTATGCTATGCCTCTACTCTGCCACACTCTCGACACAAAATGGCTGCTCGAAGCAGAAAATGTGTTTTCATTGGTATGCCTGCAAACATAAAAGGGTATCTTCTTTATGATCTATCTGACAAGTCTACTTTTATATCACGGGATGTATCTTTTTATGAAGATCAATTTCCCTTTGACAAAGAGGAATGGCAGCCATCAGAATCTGATCCCTCCCTGCCTATTATACCCATTATGAACTGTGAAGAGTTTGACTTTCAGATTCATGAGGGTACTCAGTCACATGCAGCAGATGATCCTATGAATAATGATAATCATCCAGGGCCCTCTAATGAGCAAGATAATGGTATTTTCTCTCATGTTGATCTCATGCAGGATGACAGCCACATTAATGAAGGCAACCAGAGTGTGGAAGCCACTGACAGCAGCACTGATGAGCCAGTGGATAATATTAATTCTTCAAACAATATCAGCCCAGCAGCGACAGAATGCACAACAGACAATGGGCAGCTTGGCACTAACCCAATACAGCCTAGAAGGTCTGGCAGACAAAGACAAATGCCACTCAGGTTGCAGGATTTTTACTGTGACTCAGTTATATACGGCAAGACCACCCCCCACACTCTCTCAAAGGTGGTATCGTTTGATATGCTTGAGCCTTCCCATAAGGTATTCTCCATTGCAGTTAATACTATCAGTGAACCGAAAACATATGCTCAGGCTGTTAAGCATGAATGCTGGCAGAAGGCTATGACAGCAGAAATAGAAGCCCTTCAAAACAATAACACCTGGGAGTTAACCGATCTGCCTCCCGGAAAGATTCCTATTGGATGCAAATGGGTCTTCAAGACTAAGCTGAAATCTGATGGCACCGTAGAAAGACACAAGGCGAGACTTGTGGCAAAAGGGTATACTCAACAGCTTGGGGTGGACTACCTAGAAACATTTTCTCCAGTAGCAAGGATTACCACCATTCGTACATTCTTGGGAGTGGCTACTTCGAAGGCATGGCACATTCATCAATTGGATATCAACAATGCCTTCCTTCATGGTGATCTCAATGAAGAAGTCTATATGGTCCTTCCACCTGGATTTCAGAAAGAAAATTCAAATCAAGTGTGCAAACTATTGAGGTCATTATATGGGCTCAAGCAAGCCAGTCGGCAGTGGAATTCAAAGCTTACTGCTGCCTTATCTAATATCGGTTTTAAGCAATCAAGAGCTGATCCATCTCTGTTCACCAAAGGGAATGCTGAAAACTTCATAGCTTTATTGATATACGTTGATGATATTTTGGTAGCAAGTGCCAAATCAGATTTAATTCAAGAGTTGAAGCTATTTCTGGACAAGACTTTTAAAATCAAGGACCTTGGCACTCTTGGATATTTCTTGGGCATTGAAGCACACACAACAGACAAAGGACTCAACTTATGCCAACGCAAATACGCTTTGGAAATTCTTGATGAAGCTGGATTCTTGGGTTGCAAACCCGCTAGCACCCCCATGGCTCACAATTCAAAACTCACGCATGATGGCACCCTGCTTTCTGATGCTAGTTGTTACAGAAGACTGGTAGGGAAATTGCTATACCTCACGGCCACAAGGCCGGATATCACCTATGCCATCCAACAGTTGAGCCAGTTTGTAGATGCCCCTACCGATCAACACTTGACAGCAGCACATAGAGTCCTACGCTACATTAAGGGCTCCCCAGGTCAGGGAATTTTCTATCCAACAAACACAGATATCCAGCTCAAAGTATTCTCAGACTCAGATTGGGCTGCGTGTAGTGAAACCCGGAGATCAATAACAGGGTACTGTGTTTTCTTAGGGTCATCCTTAATCTCATGGAGGTCCAAGAAACAGCCAACTGTATCAAAGTCCTCATCCGAAGCAGAATACCGAGCCTTGGCTGCCACAGTGTGTGAAATACAATGGCTCACGTTCCTTCTCAAAGACTTGCAAGTTGAGGCAAGTAAACCAGCAACCTTGTTTTGCGACAGTAAGTCGGCAGTGGCCATAGCAGAAAATCACGTCTTCCATGAGCGCACCAAACACATAGAGATCGATTGTCATATTGTCAAAGAGAAGCTAAACCAAGGGTTAATCAAGTTGCTATCCGTGTCTTCATCCAATCAGATAGCAGACGGGTTCACAAAACCCTTGCCACCTTCATTGTTCAATGTTTTTGTATCTAAACTGGGCACGCAGAACCTGCATGCTCCAGTTTATGGGGGGGTATTGGACAATAAGGGAAAATAGCCAGAGGGCATTCTTGTAATCTTCTTATCGTTAGAGTTCTGTTGCAACGGATTTAGTTGCAACCACCAGCTTCTGCCACCTATATAACCTTGTAAACGCGTGTTGTAAAGGCAATGAAACAAACCGCCATATTCACCCAATCTCCTTCTCCCTTCTTCGTTCCTTAACTCTCTTTACTTTGCGATAAATTACATGTTGATAATTGTCATATATATCATATCAAATATAATATATGTGATGTAAACTCGATCTTTACATTTATAAATGATATTAAAGACACCATCAAATTAGATTACTTCAAATTTAGAAGGCTAATAGACAATTTTCACCAAGAAATGTCAAACTTAAAACCATGTTATTAGCCGTCCCACCAACTTATTTGGAGTAGCCCCTATCATTTGTTGCCTATCCCGTTACTAAATTTCCATTGTCATCAATACAATTTCCATGTCAATAACAAAGCCTTTTCTTTTTTCTATATTTATTGACTATTTGTGATTTGTGAATTAACAAATATACATCACTGTTGATTAAATAATGCAATTCATATCATAGAGTCATGGAGTAAGTATTAGGAATAGAATTTAATATCACTCTTCTTTCTCTCTCTATATATATAAGAACAATGTTTCACTAAAAATACAAACTAATACTAGCCATTGATCTAGGATGATCAATATCTTGAAAGGAAGGAGAAAAGAAAAAGCTAATGACAATTATTTCATAAAGCAAAATATAATGCTGATTTCCCTGCATTTTTCACCCCTTCATATGACAAAGGGCCCACTAATGAAGAATGTTGAATAGCCAATGCATTTTTTGTTAGTAGAAAACATGATTTGGCATTTTTCAAGTTAGGTGGTAGAGAGAATTATGTGAAAATGAAGGGGAGTCTAACACAATTCTTTTGATCATAAAAATTATAAATTTGGTTGTGCACACTAGGTAAAGTTTCAAAGTGCATATGTAAATGTTTTAAACTTTGAACATTGAGTAATTCCTATGCAAAATGGATAACAACGCACCATAATTATTTTCATCTAGATTTACAAGTTTTTTAGAGGCCTCTTGAGAGTTTAGGCCCAATTATTTTTATGATATTGCTGAGTGTGGTTATACTCAAATTTTTTGTAGTCTTTCTTGTCTTTTATCTTCGCGTCCCCTAGTATATAAAAAAAAATTAAAAATTTTAATATGGTGGCATTAAGTATGGTACATAATTTATTTCTTCTCTTGACGACTAACTTATATATATATTTATATGCACTGTGTATGTATAGTGTCACCACTCATGCTTGATAGATTAGTAGATGGAATAAATTACGAATATTGTGTCTCAACTAACCTACATATCCCAAATGAAATATCTGTATTTATGTATGCATGCATGGACATATATGCATTATTTATTGAAACAGTAATATTCTAATAATGTAGAAAATGTTGCACCGTGGATGTCTTTTTACTAGGGATTCTTGGCAACATGCAGAAACTAGCCACCGTTTGGAACAAACAAAAGAGTGACCAAATCATGGCTAAGGTAATTCGGAAAGAATGGGTAAGACCACAGCATCTGAATTGATTCACAATTTCACTATTTTAAAGTAGGTATCACTTTTTTTTTTTTTGTTTTAGGGATTTCAAATCTTTGCCATTTGAGCACATATAATTCACACTAGATCAGACTACCCAAAACACACAACAATTGTCACCCTAACAACCAGTACAGTCCAACACTATTTAGGGTTAGTTAACTATAATTTGTCACTTTGGTCTGATATGGTGGAACGAGTTTATTAATGTTTTAAAGGTTGTCATTTACTGATTTGCTAATTAACCTAATTCTGTTTAGAGTGATGTCGAAATCGACAAGAAATGTACCTTTCAATCCCTTGCTCCCTTCAATGGTATCGCCACATACATTTAAAAAAAAAAGGACAAATGCTTTGTTTCTTTAACGTACGTACATTCCTTATAGCCCTCGCATAGACACACATACACATGCAAACAAAAACGCAAAAGAAATTGATGAGAATGTGGTCCTCACACAATTCCTCTCTAGCTACCAACTAGCTTTTCATCTATAATAAAAATTATATTCTCTTTCATCTTCCCTCTTCTGATCTCCATATCAATCTCTCCAGATATATCATCCACTTTCTGATCTCCCTCCCTATAAATTTGATGACACCCGATCGAGCTCGA
>CM008333.1:12556289-12574555 GCA_002525835.2 Ipomoea batatas | reverse complement strand
TAACAAACACACAAGTATTCAACAAACAGTACTCTTCCATCAACAGTCAATTAGTTTTCGAAGAAATTAAGGTAAGGAAGACATTCTGTTTAATTCACCAATCAGTGTTGCTCATTGTATAAATGTTTACCTTGTAAACAGGTCCGAATCCACCCTCTCCAAGCTTATACTCCATTAAAAAGTTGTCAGTAGCCTTATTTAGCGTCGTTAAGTCAAACATAGGTAGCTCAAACTCATCACTGTTGTCTTCTTCGTTATAATCCCTCATGTTATGCCCTCGCCTCACTACAATGTGATTGGAATGAATTCAGTTTGAGATAAGGGAACCAGATAAAAAACACATTCACATAAGATGTAAATGTAATTAGTCATGAATAATTTCTCTTGATTCACAAGTCAGAACAAAGATGACTCATTCTGCTTACCTTTATGTTTCGCTTCTGAACATTTTTTCCTTCTATAGCAGGCCACAAGAATCAGAGTTAGCATAAACGCTCCAGCCAATGGCAACACAGTAATAATGATTATCTTTCGTTTCTTTCCACTTGAATGACTTGATCCGGTCTGGGAGGCTGCAAAATTCAATACAAGAAGAATGAGTATGGGGTATGATTCTCTCAACACCAAATCTTTCAGTGAAGCGGGGCTCTATATCCTTGAGTTATCAAGGCCTAGAATAATGCTACTAAGTATATGCAGATCAAAGGTCTATGCTTTCCAAGATTTGGGCATCCATACCTAAAGCATATATAATTTGCCATAGAATATTATGTTCTAACTTCTAAGCATATAAAAACATCAAAGTTTGCACAATAGTTCACATTACACATACATGCTTTGATAGGCCGAGGTTGTCTACAAATTATCTACTATGTTAACGTTTTAAAGCACGAACCATAAATCAAAGCTCTTACCAATCTCTGAAGCAGCCACCCTGATATAAATATCTTGCCCTTCCTTTGGCACCAATCTAATGTCTAGCAGGTCATCGAACCACATGAAGCACCCGGTTCCTCCATTGCGAATCTCTATGTTCGAGTAAGCCATACAAGAGCAATTTTTCGCACAAAGCGCCTTGCACTCTTGGAGTGTCATCGTCTGATTGAACCAAGCATTCTGAGTGTCTGGCAATTTGATAGCAGAGTACTTAAGAAACCCCTCTCCATCATTGCAACTCAGAGGTGTCCTCCTTACACAACCACTTGACCAATCTGCCTGGAGCCAATCTTCTTGGCTCTTTGGCACAAACTTTTCCAGGCACCCACACATAGGAGAGCTTTGAATGTTGCATATTCCATAAGCACCACAGAGCTTATAAGTATCACAGCTGTCTGTGGGTATAGCAAGGTAAATCCCCCAACTTTGAGTCCTATCAATCCATGTTGTCCGTTCCAGAAAACCATTCCCTCTCAATGTTGCCCTGGTTAAAACTGGTTGAAGAAGGTGGTTAGTTAAGTATGCTCCGGTTTGGTTAAAAACAAATCCAATTTCATAGAAAGGGCTCTTTCTTGAATTTGGTGACCCACTAAACTGGAAACCATTCCACGGCCCAGATCTATACACCACAGCTGAGCCCTTATTCAGGAAATTCTGCGGAAAACCATTGCGATTCATATAATACATATAATCCCCAGTAGCTGGGTCTTCTCTGTTCTTCCAAGATGTCAGATATGTCTCATGCCCAGTTACAAAGTTCCACCCTAATTTCATCCCTGGCAAATATGTATCAGTTGGGTAATCAAAACTCTGCCACACAAAATTCTTATCTTCATTCCCATCCCCTGCATCTTTAATGACAAGATTCCCAGAATCCAAAAGCTGTGCAATGGGATTCTGCACTGTTCTTGAGGTATTTGTTGACCATATGGTGCTATTAGCTTCATTGAGGAGAACAAGAATTCCGGGTTTGATGATTTTAAGGATTCCTGAGGTTGTATTTAGAGGGGTTTCCCTGTTGGCGACCCACACGACAGTTGTAACAGATATGTTGTTGTACCATATGCCAAGATATAGATTCCCGGACTTACCTGGGCTGAAGAAACCCAGTTGGAAGGCTCCATTAGAGGAAACAATGGCGGTCTCTCCTTCACCATCTTTCACAGACAAACTTGCTGTTATGGTATCAGTTGCGCAGGAAATCTTGTGAAAGAGGAGAAAGAAGAGTAGGGAAAAGCAATGATGCCTTGATGAACTCATACTTGCACCTTATGCACTGATTTCTTTATTTGTTTTTTTGTTGTTCATTTGCATTGCGAATTCCAGTACATTATTGCTTTGTAGCTAAATCGTTTGGTCAAAAGTCTTTTCCAAAAATGTAATTATTTAAAGAACAGATAATGAATAGGCTATAACAGTACAGTACAACGGAACATCCTTGACTCTGACACGCAAGTGGTTGAGCGCAAATTATATCGTGTACCGTGGTCCACAATGCATTGTGGATCGCGGTTCCAAAACGACGTCGTTTTGATTAATGAAACAGAAGGATGAATTCGCGCCACTCACTTTCTTTTCATATATATTGCACTTTCTTTTCATATATATTGCACTTTCTTTTCAACACAACTGCAGTTCCCTTTCAATACAACTGCAGTTACTTTTTGATATAACTACAGTTGTATATTGTCGAATGAAACTATAGTTATATCAAAAAAGTAACTGCAGTTGTGTTGAAAGGGAACTGCAGTTGTGTTGAAAATAAAGTGCAATATATATGAAAAGAAAATGAGTTGCGCGAATTCATCCGTCTGTTTCATTAATCAAAACGACGTCGTTTTGTGGACCGCGGTCCACGATATAAGACCTGGTGGTTGAGTACGTTAATCAATGCTCGCTTTTTCCAATTAGGTAGCATATTACAAAGCTTTTTGTTGGAACGAAATAATTAGGGAAAAGAAATTATAATTTCGTGACAAAAGAATAAGGGTGATACCGTTTAAAGCCTAAGTGTAGTTGTATTTCTGATTAGAGTGATATTATACATTCCAATGTTGTTATCAAATAATATTGCTTCAACTCAAGTTCCCAACATTTTTTTTGCCAATAAAAAAATAATAGTACAATATTTGAAAAGTAATTTATAATTGTACCATATAGAAATACAAAAAAAAAATTATTAATACCATAATGACCTAAATCATTCCCAATAATACAAAAACATAATTAAAATATTAAGTCTTATTCAATTTCCAAAAAATAAAAAATAAAGTCTTATTCTAAATATAGTCAAAAGAAGATTAATTAAACAAAAAAACAAATGAAAATATTAACATAGATTTATTTTTTTAAAAATGCAAGCACATTATTTTCAAAGTTTCTATTTGTAATCTTTGATGCTATGTATATAGTCTGACTAATTAATTCATCAAAGTTCATGTTAAATTTTATATTGTATTTTTTAAATACACACAAACATGATCATATAGTATATGTTCAACAATTATACCAACTTTGATTGAGATAGGGTTCGAACCTAAGATCTTCCTAATGAAATCAATGAGTAAGTTAAGAATAATAAATAGTTAACGGAATATTGTGTTTACACTCACACAGAGTGCAATGGTATTTTTGAAAAAATAAATGATATAAATATATAATAGAGGGTAAAATAGGAAAATAAAAAAATATTAAAATCAAAATAATATAAATGATTCATTTCATCAAATAATTAGACGAACATTTTTTAGCTCACATTATAGGCATAACTTTATTGACTTTTATAACTGTATGTGTATAAAAGTAGATTAATTAATACAATTAATTGTATCTTTACATAAATATTTATATAAAATTTATTTATTATACAAAGTTATAAACTATATATTTTATAACTTTATAACTTAATAATATTATAATTATAAAATAAAAATATTACATGTAAACTATATTAATATTAAATCTAAAGTATATAAATTATAATTATATATTAAAAATTAAAATCTAATTTTATATATATATATATATATATATATATATATATGTATATATATCGCGCACACACATACATGGTATTTGTTTGGTTGGAGGGAAGGAATTAGGTGGGAAAAGAATTGTAATTCCATGGGAAAAGAATAATGCGGGAGTTTAAATTTTAGTGTTTGGTTTGCAAGAATAAAATTAATGGGAATTTCAATTCTAATGTTTGATATACATGGGAATTGAGAGAAATAAGTAGTATGAAGTCTAAAATGCCCATTGTTGTTGTTGTTGTTTATAAATGACAAATTAATTCACAAATTGTTAGAGTTGTTGCATATAAAGAATGCAAAACTTGAAGAGTTTTGCATATAAAGAATTCAAATGAACATACATGAAAGTTGATGTATATAATTAAACAATGCATATAAAGAATGCAAATTTGAATAATTGTTGCATATAAAGATTTAAATGAACATACAGGAAGAGAAGTTGAAGAATAATATACACTATAATTTAGAAGGGAAGGTCAAGCATCAATTTTAAGTTTAAAAAATGAGGGGTAATTTTGTCTCATCATTGTCTCTTTTTCTTCCTAAAATTCATGGAATTAAAATTTCATTGGGGGTTATGGAATTCTTTTTTTGAATACAACTGACCCTATTACATTGTAGTATCTGTTCATCTATACTTTTCTCAACCTGTTGAAGCACAAAGAGTCAATTTCGAGATCTCCACCACTGAGACTCGAACTCATGACCTCCCATCTGAGGGTGGCCACTACATGCCAATTGAGCACAAGGTGCTTGGCGGGTTATGGAATTCTAATTCCATGAAAATGAGGGAATTACGAATCCCATGGGAGCTATGGGATTTTAATAGAAAGAATATAAATGAATATAGAAACAATTTATTGAAGAGTTATTTTTTTTTCCTTCCAATTTTCAACTGTCTATAAACTACATTTTTATTTTTAGCTATTAGTTTTAAGTTGTTTCACTTTTAATGTTAACTTTTAAAATTAAAACATTTCCCATTTACATAACATTTGGTTCACAAAATTAAAATAGAGAGAATATGAATAAGATTTCAAAAGGAATGGAATAGAATATAAACATTATTCTGGCAAACTACACCTATATCACATATGCTTATGACTAATATTACAACTTGAAAAGTCTTTGTAAAGAATTTGAAAGTATATGAACACAATTTTGGCATGGGCAACTCAAATATGGAATATCAATTTGCCTCTTCAATTTTGGACAATTCAAAGCTCTTTTCAGTTTTCATTACGTACTTCTTTAGCATTCTTCTTCTTCTCTTTCCTTTCATTTTCCTTTTCATTTATTTAGTTAATTAATTTTATGGCGTACTACCGTATTTGAGTGGCCTTACCACAAATATTAGGTACGAACTGTGAATTCAATTTTGAACATTCAACATTTTTTTATAACCTAACTTTCCAAACTTCATCATACTATATCTTAAACCTTATTAATTAACTTATCCCTAGGCCCATAAAAAGGTAAATCGAGTTAATCTAATTTCTAAACTCAATACTAAATTGTAAACTTTTACACACAATAAGTCCATCCAAAATCCATGTATTATATTGGTATTTCCATATTTAATCATTCATTAATCAAAAAAATCAACAACACAATCCTACGTTATTAAAGTTAATATATGCCATTAACTTATTTTCTTTTGACGAATAGACTCAATCATGGTGTTTAATATTCAAAGTATCATTGAACTTTTTAAATGTAAAATGTGTTGGAAGGAGTTTTAATTGAGTCAATAAATGAGTTGGCAATTGAAGAAATTTATTGAGAGATGAACTTATTAACTTACCTTCTAACATCACCAACAAGACAATTAGTTTAAGGATTTCTTCTCTACCCTCCCAATAACAACACTGCTGGTATTCGAACATTACAAGGATCATGCCCTTTGGGTTGAAGGTCAAGTAGTAGGGGGTAAAGTTTAGTCTTGAGCCTTTGACATGTGTTTTTGTATTTATTTCTTAACCTAGTTGTAAATATTATTTGGTCCAACTCCTGTTAAATACTATTTTTATTTTTACTTGTATGATTTATATATCTACCTGGTCCTGTAAAACTATCATGCACCATGATCAATGATACGTGTTCTAATGAATCTACAATATTACAATAATAAATCATGATTATAATACAAGATGAAACATTGTTCATATATATAGCTTTATTTTACTGTCCTGGTAATGGACCGCCATGCATTTTCATAACTGCTTGCATGTGCTGATTATTTTATTACAATTAGTTTAATTTCATAAACTGACAAAAAAGATTATTGAACAATTACATACTCCCTACCAAAATCGGGGTCCATCAAGATAGCGATATTCCTTATTATTTAAATTTTAAAACTAGTGAAATGTCTATGCGTGAACCAACCCTAGCTTTTAGAATTGAAGGCAGGTTGAGAAAAAACAAAATGATTATACATAATTGGCCAAGTGAGAAAAAAAATGATTATACATAATTGGCAAATAGATAGATCTCTATTTTTCATGGATCGGCCAAATTGTTGTCTAAAATTATAATAAAATCGGGATAAGTCTAACTATAATGGGATAAAATATATTTATTATTTTTGAATTTATAATTAATGAAAAGTTGACAACAGCAAAAACGCCACATGCAAAAAGATATACATGCATGTAATAATAGAGTAGGTAGCTAGTTGAGGTAATTTTATTTGACCATATTATTTTAAAATTATTATTGATGTTTGGTTGGGATTTTGAAGGATGGAAGTACGTGAAATGGAAATAAAAGATTATTGGTGTTTTATTTGGTAGACGTTTATTTATGACTTATTATATTCATCATTATATTCATGCAGCCATTATTTCCGTAGCCACCCGCCTTTCTCCTTTAACTTTTGCTTAATATGCAAAAGTAAAAGTAGACGTACTATTGCTTCCTGCGTCGTGTACAACTTTGTTCTTTAATTTTGTAGCGTATAACATTCTCTTTCAGCTAATTAGGAAGATCTGATCTATGCGACAACTCATCCAAAAATTAAATTCGTAATATTTAAATACGAAAATCACATCACATGCCAACCATTTTACCACTCTTTGAGGCTATTATTATATTGTATGAACTTTGAAAGCAAAAGTTTTCCAATCGCTTTCCGGCCGGCCTCACGCGAAGCCGCGATGCATTGAGGCGGACTCTGTGGCTGCGGCGGCGGCTAAAATTTTAATTTCATACTCTGACCTATGTCTCTATCTCTGCCCCCAATGGTCCCCACTCGGTGGGTGTGAGACTCGATCCCTAGTCTTTGCTCCTAAACTTCACTCATATGATCAATTGAGCTGCCCCATGCGAACATGTCTCTATCTTTGAAAACATTAATAGTAAGGGTGACATTTATGTGTGACCATCTCAAGGATCAAGTGAGGGGTTAAGTCGAATCAAGTCAATATGAAAATATAATGCCTATACTAAAAAATGTAAAACTAATTAAGAATAAGTGTTTGTTATTTATAAAAGAAAATATAATACTTTTGATGACAAATGTAATATTTTTATATTTACATTTTAATGTAAAAGTATTACATTTTTCTTTAAATATAAATAATGTTGGCTAGTGCGTGTTTGTTACTTATAAGTGAAAATGTAATACTTTTGATTAAAAATGTAATACTTTTAAATCAAAATGTAAAAAAATATTAACAGTTTTCATCAAAAGTATTATATTTTCTCATTTTGATTTAAAAATATTAATTTTCCTTTATAAGCAACAAACATTTCTCAACATTACTTATAGAAGAAAATGTAATACTTTTGATGAAAAATGTAATATTTTTACATTAAAATGTAAAAATATTACATTTGTCTTCAAAAGTATTACACGTTCCCTTATTAAGTAATTAACAAACATTTTATTACAAATTAGTATTACATTTTGGTATAAGTATTATATTTTCATATTGGCCCAACCCGATTCATACATGTGAAACAGTCTCACACAAGCGTGACTCTTTATTAATTTTTTTATTTGATTCTTGAGTTTAACAATATAGACTACTGCACATAAAAAGTCCTACACAAGTCATTATCCACTTCTAATGCCCTTGAATTGCAATTAATCCCATTGATATGTTGAACTGTGCATACATGCCAAATAGAGTAACCTACTCTTTGATTATCTGCCATAAGGTTCCATTATGGAAAATTCCCCTTTTGGTAGTTATATATACAAGTATATAAGTGGACTTCAAGATATGCATGGTAACTTGAAAATGATATAAAAGTGATAGATATAGTAAAATCACTAATATATTTGTTTTGCTCTTGCCTTCCCTTCGAAGGGACTTTCTACACATGCCATCAATCACCATACTGCTTAAACTTGGAAGGGACACTTAGAGCATCCCTATCAATAGAGATATTTTGCGGTGTTTTAGGAGTTTTTATAAATGCGATTAGGAAAGATAAAATGGGAATGGATGAAAAATAAATAAATATGATTTTAAAAAAATAGTGTCAGGCGCGCCTGACACGCCCACATGGACGGCTGCTGTGCGCTTTACGCGCACAACAACCAATGGTAATCAATATTTGCCCTGCCAAGTTACTGTAGTTTGAACCGGTTATAGCAGATGATTCCCAAGCTTTCTCTTTCCTTTTCTCTTTCCTTTCATGTGGCAAATTTCTGACATTATCCTTTGAAATATTCATCGATAATGTTGCTCTTATACTATTCGTCGCATTTTATGTGTCCCACGACATTTCGACATAATTAAGCTTTGAGCTTTTGAGACTTTTTATATCCATCCCATTAAAACCTAACTCCATCCTATCCGTTCGATCTAACTACAATATATTATATATGTATATTATGAGATACTATAACCAAAGTATAGTAGATGATTCGCAGAATCATGGACTAAAGCAATAGCGGTCAGATTGAAGCCGATCAGGTGGCAAAATCCTGAATTTTCTAACAGTTTGCAAAATGATACCCCGTACCGTGTATGTTACAATAATTATTTCTATAGATATGCATATAACATTATCAACAGTGAAATAGCAACTGAAATGGAACCAAAAAAAGATCAAAATTTGCTCTCATCTTTCAATTTAATGCAGCATCCCAGTTAATTAAGTTAATAGATTCTAATGTTGAAGCTTAGCAATATAATAATGCATAATGCCTCAATCGTGAATTCATTGTTTCTTTGTAGTTTGATGTTTATCCCTAATTGTAAAAATGTTAGTATATTCGGACCCAACACCAAATCATATATGCCCAGGCCCAACAGATCTACAATCTTGTTTGTAAATGCTATGTTAATCCAATAGGCCCTAAACATATTGGATTAGGTGGAAACATAAATTTTAGTAGCTTTGGACTTTCATATTCCATGATTGTAGGCAAATTATATTATGGACCAAGGTCTATGTTACAATATGGATCCAAGTATATAAAAATAATAATGTAGATTTATAAAAATTTAGATACATAAAAAATAACATTGCAAGTTTATAAAAATGACACAAATTGATTAATTGGCACTTAAATATATTATTCGCTATTTCTTTTTATATAAATAAAGTCAATATATAAATCAAAATATCACTGAAAATATTTCGTTGAGATATTTTAATGTAATAGTAACTTTATGAATTAGTAAAGTTACTAATTCATGAACTTGTAGTAGTGATATTGTAAACATATAGTTGTTAAATGTAATAGTAACTTTATGAATTAGTAACTTAACGAATCTATAGTAGTGATTCTAATATTCATGGGTGTAGATGAGATGATGTTGGTCTCTTTTAATTTAAATAAAGATTTTGAGTTAGGTATCTTTGATTGAGGAAATTTGTTCTTAGACAAAAGAAAATGTGATTCTAATATTTCCCATTATCAAATGAGATAATTAAAGTTTAACCAGGTTGTACATACATTATTATTATTACCAAGGTATTCTCTATTGCATTCTACCTATCTTATTTACGTGTATTATTCATGATCAATTCACACTTATTTTTTGTTAAATTTTAAATAATTTTTTTTTATAATTCAATTCTTAGATTTACCATTTTGTATTTAATGATACTTTTAATATGCTTTACATTACACATTAATATATATTAAACTAAATATGATTAAAACAAATTAAAGTTTAAATATTTTGAGTCAAATTTTATTAACTAAAACCGAATATGGATTAATTTAGGAGCAAATTGCCATTTTGATCCACTGACTATAGGGGTCCTATTAATTTCCATCCACGATTTTCAAAAGTGTTAATTGCATACAATGACTTTTTAATTTGTATCAATTTCGGTCACTTGGGCCAAATTACCGGCCAAATTCGCCGAAAAATTCAACACCCTAAAATAATGAGAGTATTTTAGTCATTTCACGTATGTTTTCTTCTTCTCCGGCGACTTGCTTTTCGCCTCTGCTTCGCCGGAGTACTTGTTATTTTAGTCATTTCCTCAACGAATTGCAGTTTCTTGGATCAAATGCCAAGGTTTATGGATCAAATGCAGTTTCTTGGATCAAATTCCAAGGTTTATGGGTTTATGGGTAAAGCTTCTGAAGATGGGACAAATTAAAGAAACCTGATGGCTCAACATTTATGTGTGAAATTTGTTCCGATGAGAAGCAACGAAGTTTATAGAATAATGGGTTGCAACCACTCATATTGCTCCGATTGTGGGTCCAAATACGTGGTTGCGAAGCTCCAAGACAGCAAATTTCGAATACGTGGATCCTTCGTCGTTTGATTTAAGCTTTTATGCTTTGATTTACAATGATTTATGATACAAACAGTTTGCAATTTATGGGGTTTCTAAGTAAATTGCCTCGCCATGTTTTCACGTTCTTGAAGACAAGTCGCCGGCTTCAACGATTCGTCGGGGAAGATGAACGGAAATAGTTTCCGATGATTCTAGGTTACATTTCCAGCAAAACTATTGGAAATGACTATTTTGCCCCTAAGATTAAGTCTTAAGTGAGTAGTTAAGAGATTTCGGCGAAATTTGGTCGGTAATTTGGCCAGAGTGACCGAAATTGATACAAATTGAAAAGTCATGATATGCAATTAACACTTTTGAAAGTCGTGGATGAAAATTAATAGGACCCCTATAGTCAATGGACCAAAATGACAATTTGCTCTTTTTTTAAACTCATCTTATAAAAGAACTTATCAATATGGATCGGATCATATGATAAAATATTTTATTTTAATTTGATATTCAATGTTATAAAATTGTCCACTTCTTAAATTTAATTAAAAATAACAAAATTTCTGCAATAAAGACGTTCGCTTGTCCAAATTGGACGAAATTATCAACACCGTCGTGGAAAATAAGAAAAATAATTCTAAGCACATGGACCACACAATTTTAGCAGCCCCTATATCTGTTGCCGTAAGAGCTGACATGAGAGGGGCTATGGTCAATCTCATACCATTTGACTTGGATTTAAAAAAAGACAAAGAAATAAGAAAATATGCATTATTTTAGTCTCTCTCTCACTCAGACACACATATTTATTTATTTAAATCTTCAACTTTTCATCCTTTCATCATTGATTATCAAATTTACATAAAATTACACTTTTTTTTAAAAAAAAATATTGCTAAAATTACATGTTTGACTATTAATAATTTGAACTATTAGTTTTGGACCGTTAATTTCAAAACACTAAAATATAAAGTGTAAAATCATTATTTAAAGATATACATACTCTCATATCTTCTTTAAAAATTTATCAATTAGAACTAATTAACTAAATTAACTACTTTGTATTACTGAAACTCATGCATATCATGTGTGATTCTATGAGACCACAAGAGGGGTACATAACACATTCCACTCTAGTGACACTTGAATTTTGTACAATTTGCTAAAGGAAAGCTAAATTTGAAGTGTTGAAGGTGGGTAGAGAGAAATGTTCTAAGATTGAGAAACTGATGTGTGAAGACTGAAGAGATTAATAGATACGCCTAATTGATTCTTAACTTTTTAAGGTTTTAACACTATTATTTGTCTCGCAGTTCTCCACCTAGATGCATGTCTATTATTATTTTTTAAATGAACATTGTAATTATTACTTATATTCTCTTAATATTTGGTAATTTTATAGGTTTATATTAAAGTAAAAAAAATGAAATTGAATCTATTGTTAATTTGTCAATTATCATAACATATATTTGTATTATTCTCCTTTCAAAAAAATATATATTTGTATTATTCAACTAAGTTATAGCGTATCACTGTTGCAAAACTAATTAAAATTATCGGTACATCAAAGAAACTTGTATGTACGAACTAAACACTTATAATCATTGTATATAAACAATATTGGACATGATCGATAATGTTGAGCTACATCATCTAATAATTATTTTATATATGATCTATGTTTTTACCTGTATTTCAATCAAATAATTTTATCTTCATTGGACACTTTATAATTGCTCGAGGGCCAAGGGGCATATTTATAACTAGTCTTCAAAATAAGGGGAGAAAACTGAAAATTGGTATTTGGGTATATAATGACAAATATACCCCTGGGAAGCCTGTTTGACCCGATCAAGTGGCGAGTTGCCAGTTGGGTACCGCTATTGAAAGTTGAAAGCGGAAGGCAATTTCTTAGGTCAATTGGAACTTCGCGTTAACCTTCTGTTTCTTAGTTGTATTCTCTTTTGGAATCATTCCCATGGCTTCTCCGAAATTCCCATTCCCCCTTTCTCCTCTCCCTCCCTATTTATTCACACCCTAATAATTCCCCCTCCCCACAAACACAAATTCAATAACAACTCAATTCTTCTTTGCACAGTAATGGAATCCAAATCCGAGTCAAATTTCCAAGATTTCTTGCCCCTCATGGCTGAAAAGCTAGGCGGGGATGGGCTGATAGGCGAGCTGTGCAATGGGTTTCAGCTGCTGATGGATAGGGAGAAAGGGGTCATCACTTTCGACAGTCTCAAGAACAACTCTGCTCTGCTGGGCTTGCAAGATCTCACCGACGACGATCTGTGGAGCATGCTCCGGCAAGGGGATTTCGACGGCGATGGGGCTCTCAACCAGATGGAGTTCTGTGTGCTCATGTTTCGATTGAGCCCTGATTTAATGGAGCACTCTCAGTTTTTGTTAGAAGAGGCTCTTCAAGACCTGCTCTAAGATTGAGCTACTGTAATTTTTAACTCTGTTGTTAACACGATTCTTTGTAATCTGCATACTTTTGTTTTGGATCATATCCCACATACGATTAATTGAAAGAAAATTCATTTGTTTCGAATATGAATTCCAGCTTCAATTGCAGTGCTACTAGAAAATGGTAAACCAAAAGGTTATATATATAGCTGTGATTTCAAGAAAATTCATCCAATCACTCACCCAGAACTCTTTGAATTCGGAAAATTTTCTCTTTAGTTTAAAGATTGGACAATAAATCATAGTGGCGTGTTACAGTTTACGATTTCCATATCAGATTCAGCAGCCAAAACTGAAAAAATCTGGATTTTGCTGAATTTTAGCAATGAATTGGATGACTTGAGTTCTGAAGTTGAGACAATTCTCGGTGCTTTCTTCACCGGACACTGAATTTTAAAATGGATTTCAAAATGTTGTGAAAAAAAAAAAAACCAGGCAAAACAAGCAACCACGGGTGTTTTAATATTTTTTTTATTAGTACCGAATAATTTTTAATATTTTTTATTAGTACCGAATTATTAGTACATGATTAGTGTACTGATGATGTAGCTTTAAATGATTAGTAAAAAATGTAATGATTAGTGTAATGATTATATAGCTTTAAATGATTAGTAAAAATGTTAAGCTTGTATTATTTTTTACCTATGGTAACCAGGGCCGTATCTGAGCATGTCTAACATGTGCAACCGCACAGGGCCCCGAATTTTTGGGGCCCCATATTAAAAAAAAAATAAATTTATATGTATATATAGTTTACAAAAATTTAGGTTAAATGTATAAAGATTTGACCAATTCATTATTGTGTGGACCATACTATCAAATATTGTACATTCAATATAAAAATAATGTACATTGTATTCAGGGAATATATATTATTTTTGTACTGAATGTACATTATTTTTATAGTATAAAAATAATGTACATACAATACAAAAATAATGTACATTTAGTACATTAACAATGTACATTTTATTATGGCCCACACAATAATTTGCCCCAATTTGTGACAATATGAAATTAGGCCCAACTGACAATTGCTTTAAAAACCATATATATATATATATATATATATATATATATATATATATATATATTTCATAATCTAAATCTCAATTAGCAAAGACATTGTCAATTCCAATATATATATATTTTCTAACCCAAAAACATTGCCAATTCCGTTCGGTAATTATATTTCATAAATCATAATCCACATCTCAATTAGACAATTAGCAAAATTTCAATCCCAACTCTATAAAATACGGCAATACCGTAACGAAATTTGACAATTCGAAAATTTCCAATTCACAATTCGGTAATTTCGTAGATCGCAGAACACAACTCAACTGATTCTTTAATTCTTCTTGATCACACAAACTCTCAAGTCTCAAGTACTCCAATTCTCTTAATAGGTAATTACAATTACGTATTTTTCATAATTTTTGTCTATTGTTTTAAGAATTTGTTTATTGTTTTAAGATATAATTACCTGTTAGTGACCTATAATACCAGGTAAATTTAAATGTCACATTTATTGCATAAAATGTGTCAAATAGGCATCAATTAGGCTCTCAAAATATTTAACGTTGTAATTTGGTACATAAACATGTCAATTTAGTTTATAAGACATAATTACCTGTTAGTGACCTGTAATAACAGGTAATTTAAATGTCACTTTTTTTGAATAAAATGTGTCAAATAGGCATCAATTAGGCTCTCAAAAAATTTAAAGTTGGAATTTGGTACATAAACATGCCAATTTAATTCATCAAGACGTAATTACCTGTTAGTGACCTATAATACCAGGTAAATTTAAATGTCACTTTTTTTGAATAAAATGTGTCAAATAGGCATCAATTAGGCTCTTAAATGTGTCACTTTTTTTTTTTTTTTTTTGCATAAAATGTGTCAATTAGACCACTAAACTTTATTTGAAAAATCAATTTAGCCCTCAAACCTTTTAAAGTTACAATTAGGTACATAAACATGTCAATTTAATTTGTATGGCATAATTACCTGTTTGTGACCTGCAATACCAGGTAAATTTAAATGTCACTTTTTTTTTTTTGCATAAATGTGTCAATTGTATTTCTTACATCGTATTCGAATAGTTTTTTTTTTTTGGGTGGAGAAAAGAGGAGAGGGAGGGTTGGAGCTCTGCTGCTAAAAGGGGAAAAAAAAGTTTAAAAAAAAAGTTATATATGAAAATAAAAAAGAAAAAAGAAAAAAAAGAAGACCTTGCAAATGCGCAGTGCATGTATCCGTATAGCCGGCTGCTGGAGTGCTGGGAGTATTGGGTGGTCACCGTATATTTTATTTTATTTTTTGCTTTTGGGTCTCTCTTGGTACGAAAACCTCCAAAAAAAATAAAAATTGCAACTAGAGCTATTAACTAACTGAACATGAATTTCCAAAAAAAAAAAAAAAAACTAACTGAACATAAACAATGGAGATTGTTCCGTTCGTGATCGTGTTCGTTTGTTAAACGTTCATTAGTGTTTGTTAATGTTCGTGAACACGAACGTGTTCGTTAATGTTAACATAACGAACATATTCATTAACGTTTGCGAATATTTTCATTCACTTTCATGGATTCCGAGCAAACATGGGGGGGGGGATTATTGAGGGTATTTATATTCTATTTTTTTTATCTATATAAATTGTGTATTTTAGACGTGAGTCCACCTTGTAACGTGGACTTGAATCCACAGAATAATTTGCCGGAAAAAAGGGTTTGGGTTTGGAAATTTTCAAGTATGATTTATGCCTATATTTGGACCTCCTTATACCGGGTTGGTCCTAGTTCAATCATTGAAGGCTTAGGGCTCAAAATCAGCTCAAGAATTGGATCAAACCAGGCCCAGAATCGAGCAAAGATATTGCAACTGAGAATTCATTATCTAGAAAGTCGAAGGTGGCAAATTATTGCATCGACCATGGTCCACACAGTGGACCAAAAATAAAAATTACATTATTTTTGTATTGAAGGTACATTATTTTTGTACTGTAGGTACATTATTTGTCTGTCAAATAATGTACCTACAGTACAAAAATAATGTACCTTCAGTACAAAAATAATGTACTTTTTATTTTTGGTCCACACAACTGGGTGGACCATGATCCATGCAATAATGATTGGTCAAAGGTCATGTAAACCAAAGATAATGAATTGACACACAAATTTTAAGGGAAAATATAGGCAAAATAGAAAAAAATTTAAAAGCGTACAAACAAAGAAGTACACTATACAAATTATTTTGCAACTGATTACGCCAACACATTTTCTATTCTTGTTATATCATTACCCTTATATAAATTCATCCAGATATTGTGTATTTGTAAACATAAGAGGGGTGACCTCAAGAGGTTTAAGAAATTAAGGCCTCAATCTATAGTAATCCTTGACCAAATTCTTCCCACCTCATCGTCCCGGCCTTATGACTCCATTCAAAAATAGCGGTGGAGACCAAATGAAGCACAAAGAGTCAATATCGCCTCCACTGAGGCTCAAACTCACCCTCACATTGCATGAGTGGAGATGCAATCGAGTGCCATTAGACCACAATGTCTTTGGCTAGTCTAGAATTGTTTAATTGATAATAACATAATATATTTCAAAAATCATAAATATAATAATCAAATATAAAAAAGATGTAATATAATAATAAACAATCTTTGTCTTACTATGTATATGATTGTTAAATCTCTATTAGAAAATTTATTTATAAGCAATCTTTGTAATTTGTAAACAATCATACACATTCGAATTCCAATATCTGTCATCATTTGTATATATAAAAAGAGTACTCAAAAAGTGATTATTCTTCTTTTTCTTTTGCATGTTTGAGAAGATTATTACATAGCATAATTTAATGACTATGATTTAATTTTGGAATTGATGCCTAAGATTATAATTATATAATTTAGTGCATATATCACTAAATCTTAACTTAGTGATTGCAGCGGAAAATCATACCTTATTATAAATATAATCTTCTATAAAAAAAAATTAATCATTATGTATGTATAAAGATATTTAATTAAAAGTTAAATATATTTTGCAACACGCTTGATTCAGAATGAATTTTAAAAGAATAGGAATCATATTCTACAGAGAATGAAATGTCAAGGAATAAAATGTGATTTCTATTCCATTGATTGTGAAAGTAATAAATTTCACGAATGGTATTTCAATCGTAGGTTGGATTAAAAAATAGAAATAGAATAACCATTCAAAAAATATATAAATACCCTCTATTATGAATATTATGATATAGATACATATGTGTATATATATATAACAACAACAACAACAATAATAGTTAAGGGTATATTAGACTTACAGAAATTGACTATTCCAAAGAATAAAAAGACTTACCAAACAATAGAATATATGACTATTTCCTAAAATGCTATTCCATTCACGAACTATTTTATGATGAATCAAATACTTATGATTGGTCAAATCAATCCCTTATTTACCAGAACAAACTAATTTCACCATAATTATGCACAAGGCTTGGAGCAATTTGAGCGTTAAGCGTTAAGTGACAGATTCGTTAAATGGTGACATGTGTGTTTGGTATGTTCTAGATTTTTATAGAACTTATACATTTCAACACTTCTTACATTGATGACAATGTGTAAAATCAAGTTAAAAATAACACTTGTAATGATAATAAAGATCAAAATAACTCGCATATGATTAATGAGAAATTGAACAGACTAATGACTCAAAACAAACAAGAATAAAAGATAGGGGATGGGGTTTGGGATCCTCAGCTCCGCTCCTCTCTATTATATTAGAGAGGGAAAGAAAAACAAATAAAAAAAATTGATTGGTTATATGTTATCCTTTGAAAAAGTTAACTTGCAGGTTGAAGTAAAGAAATACCGTTGAGTCGAAGAATGATATATAATTAATGGTTGATCAAACATAATAAGCAAACTTTTTGTAAGAAAGACAATATATGTGTCACTCATTATGCTCTTCACAAGCATAATGATGATCAATCCATATATATATATCTTTTTGTATTCACCTATGCTTCTAAGTAAAGCTAGTGTAGCTATATATATACCTATTCAATATGTAACGTAATTCCCAATGCTATCTAC
>CM008333.1:12535067-12545216 GCA_002525835.2 Ipomoea batatas | reverse complement strand
ACCTCCAGGTAGATTTCTTGTGTAGCTTCTTTGAATTCTATGCAATTTTTTCACCACAAAATTTTTGAATTTGCCTTTTATGATCTTCACCAAAGTTGTAACTCTTCAAATTGGCTTTCTAATGATGCAAGAATCATTTAATTTAGACATTTCTACACTGAGGTATAGTCAAAATACCAAGCAGTGGACGAGTTGTGCGAGAATTTCAGGGTCGTTTACTTCATTTCTCTATTTTTCTATTTCCACTTTTCCGTTTCTCATAATAATAATAATAATAATAATAATAATAATAATAATAATAATAATAATAATAATAATAATAACAACAACAACAACAGCAACAACAACAATAAAAATAATAATAAAGAAGTAAATCTAAGTCTCTCGATGTCTGCTTCGCGTTTAATTCCTATTTTCACTAGTATCTCCCTTAAATTTTTTATTTGATTTCTCTATAGCTTGTTCTCTATTTTGCGCTTTTGTTGTTTGCTGCAATTGTTCTTTACCCCACAATTAGTACTTAGTAGTATGTTTGGACTTTGAATTGCTATTTTGTTATATAATGTTCGGATTTTTGATATGGATAATGTGGTAGTATGTTCAAAAAATTAGCAAACGCTGAAATTTGGGGACTTAAACCGAACCGAATTAAATTCAAATCGAAATCGAACCGTTTCAAACCGAACTCTAATATTAAACCGAATTGTTTAAAATTTTTAAAATCGAAAACCGAAAAAAAAAAAAAAAAAAGAAGAACCAAAACCCGAAACGCCCACCCCTATTTTCTCCCTCTCCAGTTTTCTATGTGTCTGGAAAATCCTTCATTTCTCCACTTTAATTTGGTAAACAACTCCTCAACTTCTTGCTCTTTTCCTCCACTTTTGCTTTTGTTTTTTCAAATTAATGACCACGACCATTGAACACACCAGACTTTGGCTCTCCAAGAGGTGTTGTCCTCATTTTCATATAGCTTCTCATTGTCTCCCATTGACTCTACATGCATCCAAAATGCTCCAAAAATTATTCAATTCATCTAAATCATCAAACACACCAATGAATCAAATGAGGAACACTTTGAGCAAAATTATAACAAATGGTAAGAAAATAAGATTCAGTGCAATGTGAAAATTTGAACATTTAGACTCTTATCACTTCTTAACCCTTTGGAATTATTTTTATTTCTACTTTTAAAGTTTACCTAAGTCATTTTTGAATTATTTTTCTGAACGTTAGAAATAATAGTTGAATTTAATTACATAACATTCAATGTAGATTATTTTTGACGTATTGCTCATGTTTCGTGATCCCATGTCAAACATAACCCCTTTTAGTGGTGATTAGAGTCTTGATATTTTTTTAGCACGGTTTCATGGAGAATAGAGATTCAGAGATATGAATGGAAAAATACACTATGCAAAACTAATAAAGCTATCTAGTGATATGTAAAAGTGTAAATAAAAAACGTGTAAACTCTAAAAATGCATTACGTGAACAAAATGCTTTCGTACTTTAGTTACATTGTTACATATTATAGGGTGTACATTTTTTTAATGCACTATTATAAACTGTCGGATGCACTTGGTAGCTTTACGCGGTGTGCATTCACACATTTGCACTTTGGCACACATTTTTATTACATTCAACCCGGCGCGCGTACACACAAATATAATGTGAGAATAATTGCTAATGTAATAAATGTGAATAAATTAAATCTCGTTTATTTATCTTAAAAAAAAATGGATGGAGATCTAAGTTTATATTAAAAAAATAAAATCATTGATGTAATAAATAACTATTTGAATTAATTAATCATGCATATTTACCCAAAACAATGTGTGTTAAGCTTCATGATCTAATAAAGATTTGTATATAGCCTACTTGAAGCATCCACGCATATTTAGGCTAAAACAGTACATTTTTGGACTAAAATAATGTAGGTTTTCCTCAAAATGATGCAAATTTATCCAAATTGATGCATTGAAAATTTATGCTTATTTACAAAAATGCTACTGGCATATTTATGATCTAACAACGTTGATTAATTACATTCAGAGTCACAGTTATCAATCAACCTAAAATAACTTTATAAGTTTTATTTTACTAACAGCTTATAAACTAAAAAAAAAAACAAAGTATAAATTTAACTTTATTATAAACACTAATAATAACGTGCCAAAGACCTTGTGATCTAATAGCACCCGGCCCGGTGTTCCGGTTAACACTCCCACATGGATGATGGGAGTGAGTTCGAGCCTCAGTGGAGGCAACTGTTGACTTTTGTGCTTCACTAGGTTGAAAAGTAGCTATGAACAGATACTACATTGTATAAGCCTCAGTTGAGCTACTTAACAGTGCCGATTAGTTGACCCGATTAGTTGACCAATTACTTACCTATTGGTCTTATTACCACTTTATGTCAACAATCACGTGGAGTTTTTACTCGCTGATTTTGTAAGAGTTCAGTAGTCCCATTTATTAGTTAGCAGTGTTGTTTAAGACTCTAGCCTTTTTTGTCCACTAAACAACAACAACAACAACAATAATAATAATAATAATAATAATAATAATAATAAAACCCAATCAAACCAATAATTTCTCATCTCTCACCTGCCCGTATTACAAGGGAAGAACATTGTATTAGAAGAGAACTTCATGATAGATCCTTACCAAGAATAGCTAAGCAATGACGTTCAAGGCATATATATTTGTAGCTGATCCTTAAAATGACGGATTGTTGGTGAGAAAATCAAGTATTAGAAAGATTTTATAGAATTTATCTATGAAAGGACAACAGTAACTTTATATTTTCACAATAAAAACATTAGTGAATTCTCTATATAAAGGTGTCATTATTATTAACTCATTAACGAATCGGATAGGGGGGCGAATTCGGAGAGGGTTTTTTCTCTCTAGGTTTCTTTGTTTTCGTGACCGTTAGTCTGTTATTTTAGGAAAGTTCTTTTCACCCTAGCCGCTCGAAGCGGCTGAGGTTGGAGCCCAATGGCGGCGCCGGCCTCTGAAGTTCCACCGCCGGACGATAGGATGGCGGACGGAGACCAGCAACAGAGGGCCACCAAGAAGTTTAGAACCGCAAAACGTTCCTTTGCCGATACCGTGGCCTCCCAAACCACTTTCACCACGGAGGAAACGCCCAGAGAGGATGCCCACGACTGGGCCTTCGAAGATCCGATCATCGCTTCTGACGATGAGATGGACATGCAGGATAAGGCGGATGGACGACCGAGGGTCGTCTTTCCGAAAGAACTGAGGAAGGAGTTGTGCCAAGATTGGAAGTTGGCGCTGATCATCAAGTTTCTGGGAAAGAACGTAAGCTTCAGCGTGCTCAACCAACGCTTGCCGGCGATGTGGGGACTCCAAGGACGCCTCCATTTGATCGATATAGGCTTTGGGTTCTTCGTAGCCCGTTTCGATAACAAAACCGATTATCTTCACATCCTCCTTGACGGGCCCTGGAAGATATTTGACAATTACTTGGTGGCTCAAAGGTGGGAGCCGGACTTCAAACCAAGAACGGCAAAACTGAAAAATATGGCAGTATGGGTACGACTGCCGGAGCTTTCGATGGAGTATTTTAGAGACGACACCGTAAAACTGATCCTTGAAAACGTGGGGAAGCCACTCAAGCTCGATCGTGCCACAGCCATCAGGGAAAAGGGTAGGTTTGCGAGAGCTGCCGTTGAGGTAGATCTCGACAAACCCTTAGTCACGGAGATCTGGGTGCAGAACGAAGTGCAAATGGTGGAATATGAGGGCCTCCACGTCGTCTGCTTCGGTTGCGGGGTGGTTGGTCACAGGGAGCAAGACTGCCCGCTCAATCAGCCGAAGCCCCAAAAACCACCTCCGATGGATCTTAACAGCCCACCATCTACCGAGAGGGATGAAACTCAACAACCGCCTACGCCCTCACCCTCCCCGACGTCCTCGCCGTCGGCTGTGGCGGAGAGACCACGCTATGGGTTTTGGATGCTTGTTACGAGGAAACCAAAAAACAACAATAAGAACAATAATCACCAACAAGCAAAACAATCCCAACCCAATGCAAAAAGTAACCATAATCGCTTTCAAGCCCTCGCCAACAGCAAAGAGCGCTCAAACCCGAACCAGAGCTCCTCCAACAAGGGTAAACAGCCTGCGCAAGCGAGAGGTAATGACAAAGGTAAGTCGTCATCCCCTGCGAATCCCCCTCCGATTCGGCGGGGTGCTATGCCCGTCGAAAGTCCTGTAGTGCCCCCAAACAATAGTAGGAACCCTGCGAACTCAAGTTGCAACCGTGGAGGGCACACAGGACCGACTAGAGGGAGTACTAGAAACCACAGGGGAGGTGGTGCTTCTACCAGTGGGGGTTTCTCTGCTGGGGGGAGTTGGCCTAGTAACTTGGAAACCAGTGGGGTTTTCCAATTTGGCAGATCCGCACAGCCGCACAGTGAGTGCGACACGAATGCTTAGGGCCAACATGGTCCTCGGGCCTCTACTTGTCCGACGCCGGGGGAAGGCGGTCATCCAACTTCCCTCCCTGTCAATAGTTCCACATGAAGATCATCTCTTGGAACTGCAGGGGCATCGTCAATGGTCGTGTGAGGAAACACGTAAAAGAACTCCTTAATACATCCAACGCCGATGCCCTTTGCCTCCTTGAGATTCGTTCTCCCAAGGCGGATAAAATGATTGAGTTAGCCTCCAAATTGGGGTTTACCAAACACTTTATCGTTGAGCCCTTGGGCTTTGCCGGTGGTCTGCTCCTCTTTTGGAAGTCAGGAAATCTTGACCTAAACATCATCAGTCACAACTCCCAAGCCATTCACACTAAAGTGAATACCCGGCTCGGCGACTGTTTTATAACTTTTGCTTATGTTCGTCCTAACTTGTTAGCGAAGTGCAGGTTCTGGAACGACTGTAAGATGCTTGCTAGTTCTATACAGGGGCCCTGGTTACTCTTAGGTGACCTCAATGACATTGCGTCAAACGACGAACAATGGGGGAGCGGCCCTTTGACAAATACTGGAATGCAAAGATTTGTGGATGCTTATAGCGATTGTGGTTTGATAGATCCAGGGGCGTCAGGCGCTAAGTTCACCTGGTGTCGGCTTGCAGGGAACATGGTTACCCATCTGCGAAGACTGGATCGCGTGCTTTGGAATGTTACGGCTCAGATGCACTTCCTGGAAGCAAAAGTGGTTGTGCTTCCAAGGTTATATTCTGACCATAACCCCGTTCTTTTTATTCAGGAAGCTGGAAGGCCCCCAAACCGCAATGAACGGCCATTTCGCTTTGAAGCCGCATGGCTTAACCGAGATGACTACAGACATGTTTGGACTGAAGCCACGACTAACAGGAATCGGCCCTTTGAGAATATAATTGAAAGTGTGACTCAGAATAGCAAGCTCTGGAACCGTGACGTTTTTGGGAACATTTTCCAACGTAAGCGGAGACTGGAGGCTAGAATCAATGGGATCCAACGTGCCCTCAACTTCCAGTCGGTATCTCCAGAGGCTAGAGAGACACCTTGTTAATGAGCTCAATTCGGTACTTGACCAAGAAGAAACTTTCTGGTTTCAAAAGTCAAGAATGACTTGGATCAAAGAAGGCGACAGGAACACCCGGTTCTACCACCACTCCGCCTTAATTAGAAGAGGCCGCAATCGTGTTCGGTTCCTTAAACTCCAAGGTACGTGGACTGATGACCCCCTTTCCTTATCTAATCACATTGTTGGTTTTTTCTCTTCCCTTTTTGCTAGGGATCTCACAGTTGAAGAGATCGATCTTGCACCCATAGCCGAGACATCTATCATTCCTCAGAACCAGTTCAAGAGTCTGGTTAGGAATGCCTCGCTCGAGGAAGTGAAAAAAGCAGTATTTGGAATGAAAAAATTTGGAAGCCCCGGTCCAGATGGCATACCCGCAGGGTTTTATCAACATTTCTGGGAAGATATTGGTCCAGCCTTAACGAGTATGGTCAACCAAGCTTTGAGAAACCGAGAGGTCAATAAATCGCTACTCCAAGCTTACGTTACTCTCATCCCTAAAAAGGAAGCGCCGGAATCAGCGGCAGACTTTAGGCCTATCACCCTTCTAAACGTGGCCTTTAAAGTGATTACCAAGGTCTTAGTCAACCGGTTACGACCACTTATGTGCAAGATTATTGGTCCGCACCAAAACAGTTTCCTACCTGGACGCTCGACCCTGGATAACGTGATCCTAACGCAGGAAATCGTTCATACCTTGAGTAGGAAAAAAGGAAAAAAAGGTTACATGATTGTCAAAATTGATCTTCAAAAGGCCTACGACAGCGTCTCCTGGGCTTTCTTGGAAAATACTTTGGAAGTCTTTGGGTTTCCAAGAAGAGTCATTGATCTCATTCTCTTTTCTCTAAGGGAAAGTGAGATATCCATTCTCTGGAACGGGGGTCGGCTCCCACCCTTTAGCCCGGGTCGAGGTCTTAGACAAGGAGACCCTCTAGCTCCTTACCACTTCAATCTTGTCATGGAAAGGTTGGCATATGACATCCAAAGCAGAGTCAAGAATAGACATTGGAAACCGGTTCGCATCACCAGAGGTGGGACAGGCATCTCACATCTCTTTTTCGCAGACGACCTCATGCTTTTCGGGGAAGCCTCGGAGAGACAAGCAGAGGTTATGATGGAGTGCCTTAACTCCTTCAGCAAAGCTTCCGGTTTAAAGGTAAACCTCTCTAAATCTCTCATTTTCTGCTCCTCTAACTCCAGTGCAGGTACTAAGAGACTTATAGCCGAGAAAACAAATATACCTCTGTCCCCCAACTTGGGAGCATACCTCGGTATGCCTATTCTCCAACAGCGGGTCTCTAGAAACACCTTTACAACGGTGGTTGACAAGATGCGAAAGAAACTCGCCACTTGGAAAGCCAACTCCCTAAGTATGGCAGGGCGGAGAGTCTTGGTTCAATCGTCGCTAGCAACCGTCCCCACTTACACCATGCAATCGACGGCGTTACCGGCTAGTACGTGTAGCGAGATCGACAAAACTTGCAGGAACTTTTTGTGGGGCCATGATGACAGTACGCGGAAGCTTCATACAGTCAATTGGTCGGATATTTGTAAGCCTCGTGGTATGGGAGGTCTTGGGCTCAGAAAGGCCCGGGACTTCAATCTTGCCTTCCTTACTAAACTTGCAGGTCAAATATTCACCAACCAAGACAAGCTATGGGTCAAAGTTCTCCGGGAAAAGTACGTGAAAGAGGCTGACTTCTTACACCTCCCGGTTTGCGCGAGCGGGTCCTGGGGTTGGAAAAGTATCATGAAGGGTAAACAAATACTCATGAAGGGGATGAAATGGGAGATTGGCAAGGGCGACATGGTTAACTTTTGGCAGGATTGGTGGTTTGGTAGTGGCCCACTCAACTCCATCCCGAATGTCAGTGTCCCGATCAATTTAGATGCGATGAAAGTTCAGGAGACCATAAAAGAAGATGGAAACTGGGACACAGCAATGCTTGATCACTTTCTACCGCCCAACATTGTGGATAGCATCAGAGCCGTCCCTTTCCCGGCCACTGGAATTCGGGGTGATGCTTTTGTATGGCCCCACTCCACCTCAGGTAAGATCTCGGTGTCCTCCGCCTTTCATTTTATTGCAGGTGACGAGGATAGCGACGAGGACCATGCATGGATCTGGGCAATCTGTAGCGTTGAAAGAGTGAAACTCTTCATTTGGAAAATCACAAAGAACGGACTGCTCACCAACGTGGAGAGGAACAAACGTGGACTCACAGATGTTGCAGCATGTCCGAACTGCGGGGAAGCGGATGAATCCCTCGACCACCTCCTTCGATGCTGTGATACCGCAAGGAGCTGCTGGGACCTCGCATTACCTCCTACAGGCTTCATGACGAGCTTCCACCTCCCTAGCACCCGCTGGCTGAAACAGGAATGCACCAGCAATGGAGTTACGGGCTCAGGCATCCACTGGAAACTTCTCTTCCCCTACATTCTTTGGAATATTTTGAAGGCAAGAAACAACCTCGTCTTCAACAACCACCGGACTCCTGCGGAAGTGATTGTCAGACAGGCAACAAGCGAAGCTTTGGAGGCGCAACATCTCCTCCTTAATCGGAAGGGCCCCATGGCGGCTCGCCTGGTTTGGGTGGCTTGGTCACCGCCACCACCTGGGTCAGTCAAGCTGAACACGGACGGCGCCATGAGACGGAGCACTGGCTTAGCAAGTGCGGGCGGTCTACTCCGCGATTACCAGGGAAATTGGCTCGTTGGCTTCACTACAAATATCGGGACTACCAACAGCTTTGTAGCGGAGATTTGGGGCCTTAGAGAAGGTCTTATTATTGCAAAGAACCATGATATAAGAAGCATCATCGTAGAAACCGACTCTGAAGCAGTGGTGGAGGTGCTGACAAGCCAGGAAACCCCCTCCAACGCTTACACGTTACTTGCAGATTGCAAAGCCCTCATGGATTTCTTCCATGAGTTCAAGATTGTCCACATACTACGGGAAGGCAACCAATGTGCTGATCTTCTAGCTAATATGGGGCAAGATGCTCCGAGAGGTACATCTATCCTCGATCACCCTCCGGAAGGCTTAAGAGAGCTGCTGGTTCGAGACGCTCATGGCGTTGCCTCTTGTAGAAGGCGTTAGTTTTTTCGGGGCCCCGGCCCCTCCCCTTCACCAAAAAAAAAAAGAATCCTCTATATAAAGATAAGAAAAAGAATCTTTTAAGAGGATTACACATTTACACCGCCGCCAAATAATTATAAAATTTTGACTATACTCTCTCTTTTTTTGAACACTACTAACCCACCACCTCCCGTATAAAGGAAAGGGTTTGATGCCACTGGACCACAAGGTCCTTGACTATACTCTCTTTATTTTATGCACTTATTGTTTTATATTGCATAATCCATTTCCAACTTTTTCATTAAACGTGTGCTTTTAAATTAAAACAATGCAAGAAAAAAAAAATTCTGCAACATATATTTTTGTACTTTTTTTTTGAAACCAAAGAATCAATTGATTAATGCAAAAGAGCAGAAATAGAGTCAGGCGGGACAGAGTCCCAGTACAGAGAACCTAACTGCGAAAAAACCAATGCGGCAAGAGTATGTGCTATGACATTCTGTGATCTAGGAACTAAACTAACCACACAACTATGAAATAATAAAATAAAGTATTGCATGCCTGGATAGCATAACCTGCATGAGAGCGAATCGAACTCCCGTGCAGCGAATGTGATCGAAATTGCGAACAATCTGTGTAAACCACCACCGACTCCAGGCCCTTATCCCGCAGCCATGGAAGGACCTGTTTGCAAGCCTATGCCTCCGCCACAACTGCAGTATCTTTTCAACACAACTGCACTATCCGTTCAACACAATTGCAGTATCAGTCTTGATCATGGTCCACAATATAATTTGCGTTTTTTTTCTCTTTTCGTCCTAATTGTAACAGATGTTACTTCTTTGTTTAAACACCATGCAATTGGAGGGTATTGTTGTAAAGAAAACACTTATATTCACGCATCATAAGGTTTAAAATTTGTGATTATTTAGACTACCTTTACTCCAAGAGGATATTATAAACAAACTGTGCCAATTTATTAAAAAAAAAAAAATCTTTTGATTAAGAATAGGAAGTACGTAACTACGTAAGTGTAATTGGAGTGCTAGTAAGGGATTCAATAAATTAGGAAAATTAACTTGTATCAGTTAGATATTTCAAATGATTATGATAAGGATAAAAAGAGCAACATGACTGAAGGTTTAAGGACGAAAAACTAGTATGCCAAAAAACTAGGTATATATAAAATAAGAATTCACTCTCAAATCTTACTTCCTGATGTGAGACACTGATAAGTTACTTTTTTCATGTGGTCTCAATGCAAGTGTTTATACCAAGATTTTGTGTGTGAGAATGAAAATTGAAAGTAGAAAATGAGAGTACACATAATAATTTCTATAAAATAATAATTACCTAATAATTTAAAGACGAAAATTAAAATTTTCATAAATATATAATAATTTTCCAAAAAGTCAAAAACCTTATAAAATCAGCGGCATGACTTTAAACTCTGAATGTGAAGTTTATATATATTCAATTTTCAATTTTCTTGAAACGCATCAAGCTAAATCATGAACCCTTTGA
>CM008333.1:12505964-12519394 GCA_002525835.2 Ipomoea batatas | reverse complement strand
TTTTTTATATAATTGTAATTGTAATATATACCATACGTTGCGATATGAAATGTTGTAATTAATACTGTATTTAACAAGATCGTTTGTCTATGATAAGCATGAAATTCAAAGTGTCAGGCTGGGTGGATAGTAGCTAGGTCTTAGTCAAGCAGTAGTTAACATATCAAGTGATTCATTTAGTTCATTCCAAAAGAGTTTTTATATTATAATTATAATACTAATGTTCGAACAATAATTGAGAGGCGATTATCATGTTATATATTGTTGTAAGAGTTAAGTAAAAATAGAGAAATTGAAAATAATTAATGAGATCAAAGTAATGGGTTATAGCCAAAGTATGTAATATGAAAAAGTGATCTGATCGAATTTATTTGAGGGTAAATAATAGTACAGTGTATGTGTAAAATAGAAAGGTGTGGAGAGAATAATTGGACAAGGGGCAGTGGGGGGCATTTAGAAAAGCCCAAGTTTTCGGCGACATTTTTATCCTCACAAAGTTCCTAATAAAGTGAGAGATAAAGACTAAGATAAGCTAAGCTAGGAGATTCTTGAATTTGGATCAATTCAATTCACCCTCTTCCTATCTGAGCTGACTTGACTTGACTTGACCTGAGCAAACACCAATATTGCACCAAAGAAAGTGTGCCCAGGCCAGGCCAATTCAATATCTGTTTCATAGTGTGTTTCAATTCGGATAAATTAATTATTGAATTTAGAAAAGAAGGGGAATTTCTGGACCAGGGAAAAGGAAAAGCTGTGATGGAGATTTGACTTGTGAGGAGTTTAACAGTGCAATGCATATATCATCTCATCAATTTGTTATCTTGTTGTATGTAATGGAGTGAAAGTGGAGAACATTTTTTTCACATCATATCGACTAAAGGTGAAGAGATGATGGAGAAAGTTGAATTGAATTGAAGCTACTGATCGATCTAAGGAGAGAGAGAGAGAGAGAGAGAGAGAAGTGCGGTGGTGGGGTTTCAGCATTGAATCTTTGCATATATATGATGATGCCATGCATGAATGGTCCATATTTAGTGCATTATGCATGCAATCCAAGGACACGTCCGGAAGGATATTTGGTACAACCCAAGTACCTGCAGGCAGGCCAATTCAATTGTTGCAACAAAATATATACCACCATATTCCCATTTCATATCTATCTTCAATATAATTCATCATCACATATACAAACAACAACCTCACATATATAGACATGATAATATATCAATTGATTTGATTGGTTATACTAGTTGTCAAAGAATCACTAGTATTGATTAAAATAACCTTTAAAGTATTATTCTATCATTATACCGCTAATTATTTCACCATAAACATTATTCTCATTTCATGGGATAATGGATCCAAGTTAGCCAAATAAATCACCACAGATTGATCTAGACACTTTAGTCTCGTCCAAAAATATTGCAATCTAGTATCAAGTTGAAAATGAAGTACCTTTGGTCAATTCATAGGTTGCATCTTACAATAACATATGCATGAAGTAGTCTCAGCCTAGCTCCAAGGACACGACCCAATAAGGGAGTCTTTGTTGGATGATATTGCAGGAATAGTAAGTGCCAAGATTTTTCGCTAAACCATTCCCGCGCAACAGGTCTCTAGACATGCCCGAGGACCTTATCACCCACCTTGCATTGGTGGTCTACCCACCTATCCCGTGCACACTCTTCATTAGTTAGATCCACTCGACCATCCGCCAAGATCAGCCGAATAGATGTAAGTTGGCTAAACAACGAAGGACGACCTAGTTCCCAAGGCGAGGGCCTGTCGGGGGCACCTCGCCCCAAGCTAGTTTGCGACTAGTCGGTGCCTGTCCACGCTGGTTAGTCACCGTTTGCCACCACCGACCTGTTTTCCTGCCTACCGACTGGACCACTTCATCATTTCGTGGTATTTTTCTTCCTTTTCTGCATATTTTGCTGCCAAACGCGCCCTAAGTCAATTTCTGCATGTGTTTGTCAAATGCTCGTTTGGGACGTAATCGCCCTTGACGAGCACATCTACTGGCCAAGTCAATTGAAAAACCCCTTCCACCATCTTGTTCACCAAAATTGATGAAATTTTCCTCTCATTTTTCAAACAATCCTCAAGCACTCATTTTCCCAAGCCTTGCACTATGAGACCTTAGCTTGTACTGCTTTACCACACTTTGGACCCTATCCCTATAGTATTTACACCTCAGCCCCATAACTCTACTTCTCAGTTCAATTCGTACCCTTCAACTTTCTTCTCTTTCAATTTAAACCCGAAGAACTTTCCTTACCCATGCGTCCTAACTATTTCCTAGACCAATTCACTCCTGTATCTCTACTCTATCTTTGACCCAATTGTCCTTGGCCTTAGGCTCTATGGCTCCATCAAATATCAACATATAAATTTGATCATTTTATCTTTAATTTGTGTAATTAATTATTTTAAATTAATTATTATATTGTATTTTAATGTTAACTTGTTATAGATAATTTCTAAGGTAGACATGTATATGTATGTGTGTGGGGGGAGGGGGTATGAGCTAGTCCGTGGATGTGGACATATTATTTGACTTTTGAGCTGCTACCATTTATCTAAACAATATCTACATCATGAATGCCACATCAATAGCAAATTGCAAGTGTTCCTTTCCTAGTGATTAAGCTAAGCTAGATAGGTTTTAATTTATTAGGTAAACATAACAAAATACTTTATCAAATTTTCTGTTGTTCCATACTTGCATTTCTAAAGAAGAAACTACTCATTTAAAGTTGTTATATCTATTCTATTTTTTATTCAGTGAAAATTATAACTATTTCTAGATATTTTAATCTTTTTTTTTTTTTCATTTCAATGTACAACAATATATGACATGCATCACTAGGATACTCTTTAAGTTATGAGAAAATAGTTTACTCTTTAAGATACAATTTGTACAATCACCCTATTTTAACCCTACTTAATTCCACATCATCACACTTCAAATACTTAATACATTGTTTTAACTCTTTTATAAAATCATGATCCTAGTTGAAAGACTAAAAGCACCACTTTGTGAAAAATTCAAGGACTAAAATTGATTATTACACATTTTACACTAATAACTTAAGGACTGAACCAACTATTTCTCTACAAATTAAGGACTTAAACTGTCATTTACACTAAATTTAATTAAATATATTTGAAGGATCTAGAGTAAATAAATGTAATGATATATCTAAGATAAGAATCTATATATAATGTCCAAAGGTTGATGCTATAAGAAATAAGGCAAAAACTTGTGTGAGACCGTCTCACCATGAGACGGGTCGGGTCGGGTCAAGATGTAAATGTGTCACTTATATGCTCAAATGTAATACTAATTAGGAATAAAATTTTTGTTACTTATAAGGGTAAATGTAATACTTTTAAGGGAAAATACAATACTTTTACATTTCGATTTAAAAGTATTACATTTTTCTTCAAAAAGTATTATATTTGCCCTTATAAGTAAGGGGCACTCGTCAACATTACTTATTATGAAAAATGTATTACTTTTTCTCTTATAAGTAACAAAAATTGTATTCTTGATTAGTGTTATATTTGAGCATAAAAGTATGACATTTGCACATATAAGTATGACATTTGCATGGTGTTTTGACCCGACCCGACCCGACTCACGAACAAGGATACGTGAGACGGTCTCACACAAGTGTGATAATGGGTTACGTTACGGAATTGTTGGAGCTAAATCATTTATCTTATTAACCTAGATTAGTATATTGAGCTGGCATATATGTACGACCTCTTAGTGATGACCATTACAAAATTATAAAAGTGAAAATGGTAAGCATATTGTCTTGTCTGACACTTAAGATAGCCTGATTAATATTGTTATGAGTAACCTAAATTGTATCTTTGATTTTTTTATTTTTTATTATTTTTTTTGGTGACAAGGAAAATCTGTAACCACTACTAGAAAATATATACGTACTGGGTAAACTCTGCCTTTTGACCCTACCTGACATAGGAATACAATAAGGTAAACCAATCTAGGTTGTCTATAGCTGATCGGCCGAAGCCAAAAAGGCCACACTAATAGACTGCTCCAACTGAGAGTTGAATTTAAAACATTGTGGTTAATATACCAAGCTAACAAGTTAATAAACTTGGTTGAAGTTGTCCCTATACCTTTGAATTATTGATCTTTTATCTATGATGTCCTATTATATAATGAATTTAGGTCATATTAGCCTAACATGGATATTAATTTCAACTTGCATGTTCTTGCTTAATTGCATACGCCTTGGTGCTATACACGAACACGAATATAAACAAAAGAAGTTGGTGTCTTTTATCTAATTTGTCCATGTACGATGAACAAACACTGGTCTTAGCTAGCTAGCTAGAAATAGACAACTCAATTCCAACTCCATCAAGGGACACAACACAAAACAATCATATATAGATTCATAGCCACCGGCCTCCCCAAATAGTATTACTTTAATAATTCTAGCTCGTCTAATCCAACAATCTCTGTGGCTATATGCAAACAAATTAAAGCACAATGGACCGTTGTGGTTCCGTTCTAATCCATTGCTCAATCAAATAATAACGTAACGCACGCTTTACTGTAAACGTGCTATCGCAAAGTAAAAGAGGGTTAAGGAACGAAGAAGGGAGAAGGAGATTGGGTGAATATGGCGGTTTGTTTTTATTGCTTTACAACACGTGTTTACATGATTATAAAGGTGGCAGTAGCTGACGGTTGCAACTTAATTCGTTGCAACAGAACTCTAACGATTACAAGAAGATTACAAGAATGCCCTCTAGCTATTTTCCCTTATTGTCCAATACCCCCCCATAAACTGGAGCATGCAGGTTCTGTGTGCCCAGTTTAGATACAAAAACATTGAACAATGAAGGTGGTAAGGGTTTTGTAAACCCGTCTGCTATCTGATTGGATGAAGACACGGATAGCAACTTGATTAACCCTTGGTTTAGCTTCTCTTTGACGATATGACAATCAATCTCTATGTGTTTGGTGCGCTCATGGAAGACGTGGTTTTCTGCTATGGCCACTGCCGATTTGCTGTCGCAAAACAAGGTTGCTGGTTTACTTGCCACAACTTGCAAGTCTTGGAGAAGGAACGTGAGCCATTGTATTTCACATACTGTGGCAGCCAAGGCTCGGTACTCTGCTTCGGATGAGGACTTTGATACAGTTGGCTGTTTCTTGGACCTCCATGAAATTAAGGATGATCCTAAGAAAACACAGTACCCTGTTATTGATCTCCGGGTTTCACTACATGCAGCCCAGTCTGAGTCTGAGAAAACTTTGAGCTGGGTATCTGTGTATGTTGGATAGAAGATTCCCTGACCTGGAGAGCCCTTAATGTAGCGTAGGACTCTATGTGCTGCTGTCAAGTGTTGATCTGTAGGGGCATCTACAAATTGGCTCAACTGTTGGATGGCATAGGTGATATCCGGCCTTGTGGCCGTGAGATATAGCAATTTCCCTACTAGTCTTCTGTAACAACTAGCATCAGAGAGCAGGGTGCCATCATGTGTAAGTTTTGAATTGTGAGCCATGGGGGTGCTAGCAGGTTTGCAACCCAAGAATCCAGCTTCATCAAGAATTTCCAAAGCGTATTTGCGTTGGCATAAGTTGAGTCCTTTGTCTGTTGTGTGTGCTTCAATGCCCAAGAAATATCCAAGAGTACCAAGGTCCTTGATTTTAAAAGTCTTGTCCAAAAATAGCTTCAACTCTTGAATCAGATCTGATTTGGCACTTGCTACCAAAATATCATCAACATATATCAATAGAGCTATGAAGTTTTCAGCATTCCCTTTGGTGAACAGAGATGGATCAGCTCTTGATTGCTTAAAACCGATATTAGATAGGGCAGTAGTAAGTTTTGCATTCCACTGCCGACTGGCTTGCTTGAGCCCATATAATGACCTCAATAGTTTGCACACTTGATTTGAGTTTTCTTTTTGGAATCCCGGTGGAAGGACCATATAGACTTCTTCATTGAGATCACCATGAAGGAAGGCATTGTTGATATCCAATTGGTGAATGTGCCATGCCTTCGAAGTAGCCACTCCCAAGAATGTACGAATGGTGGTAATCCTTGCTACTGGAGAAAACGTTTCTAGGTAGTCCACCCCAAGCTGTTGAGTATACCCTTTTGCCACAAGTCTCGCCTTGTGTCTTTCTACGGTGCCATCAGATTTTAGCTTAGTCTTGAAAACCCATTTACATCCAATAGGAATTTTTCCGGGAGGCAGATCGGTTAATTCCCAGGTGTTATTGTTTTGAAGGGCCTCTATTTCTGCTGTCATAGCCTTCTGCCAGCATTCATGCTTAACAGCCTGAGCATACGTTTTCGGTTCACTGATTGTATTAACTGCAATGGAGAACACCTTATGGGAGGGCTCAAGCATATCATACGATACCACCTTTGAGAGAATGTGGGGAGTGGTCTTGCCGTATATCACTGAGTCACAGTAGAAGTCCTGCAACCTGAGTGGCATTTGTCTCTGTCTGCCAGACCTTCTAGGCTGTATTGGGTTAGTGCCAAGCTGCCCATTATCTGTTGTGCATTCTGTGGGTGCTGAGCTGCTATTGTTTGAAGAATCAGTGTTGTCCACTGGTTCATCAGTGTTGCTGCCATTAGTTTCCACACTCTGGTTGCCTTTATTAATGTGGCTGTCACCCTGCATGAGATCAACATGAGAGAATTGCCATTATCTTGCTCATTATAGGGCCCTGAGTGAACATCATTATCCATAGGATCATCTGCTGCATGTGACTGAGTACCCTCATGAGCCTGAAAGTTAAACTCTTCACAGTTCATAGTAGGTATAATGGGCAGAGAGGGATTAGATTCTGATGGCTGCCATTCCTCTTTATCAAAAGGAAATTGATCTTCATAAAAAGAGACATCCCGTGATACAAAAGTAGATTTATCAAGTAGATCATAAAGAAGATACCCTTTAATATTTGCAGGCATACCAATGAAAGCACATTTTCTGCTTCGAGCAGCCATCTTGTGTCGAGAGTGTGGCAGAGTAGAGGCATAGCATAAACACCCGAAAACTTTTAGGCTGCTTAGATCTGGTTCCTTCCCGTATAGCCTTTTGTAGGGACTTAACCACTGTGTAACAAGAGATGGAAGTCGGTTAATGATAAAAACTGCATGCAAAACACATTGACCCCAGAATTCCAAGGGTAATTTTGCTTGAAACCGGAGAGCTCTAGCTACATTTAGAATATGTTGGTGTTTTCTCTCAGCAATGGCGTTTTGTTGTGGTGTGTTGACACATGTAGTTTGATGAATTATGTCATTATCACTGAAAAATTCTCTCATATTGAACTCTGGCCCATTATCACTTCGAATGATCTTAATAGACAAACCAAACTGTGTGTTAGCCATTTTTTGGAACATTTTAATTATCCTTGGCACCTCAGATTTATTCTTCATCAAATGAATCCATGTGTATCTTGAATAGTCATCAACTATAGTAAGGAAATACCTCTCACCTCCTAAAGATCGAACCATAAAAGGTCCCCAAATATCAACGTGAATCAATTCAAAGCAAGTTTTCGTCATGCTACTGCTCAGATTAAACGGAGATCTTTTGTGTTTCGCATAATGACAAACATCACACGCAGGAAATTTAGAATGACCAACATGAATATCAGTAACAAGATGCATTTTATTCAAAGGGAAATGCCCTAAACGTTGGTGCCAAGTTTCAGCACTACATGTCACAGCACTACATTTGTTACTACTGTGTTGAGCTCCTGGTGCATCATTCAGCAGATATAGTCCCCCATCCTTTTTAGCAAAACCAATTGTCTTCCCATGACTCTCCCGAAGAAGGCACTGATCAGAATTGAATATTAGCATACATGATGGTGCAGATTGGAGCAACTTACTGACAGATATAATATTGAATTGGAAGGATGGTATGTGTAGGACATTTCTCAAACATATATTGTCACTTAGTCTTATATCACCAATGTGATTGACAGCAGCTTGTTTCCCATCCGGCAAATTTACTACTGTTTTTATCACAATTTGGTAATTATCAAAGAAATCCAAGGAGCAAGCTATATGGTCAGTAGCCCCAGAGTCCAGGATCCAAGTGGAAGTATGTAAAGTGACAGAATTAATGACATTATGAATAGGAAACTTGCCTTCACTTGTGAGAGATTCATTGATGAAGTTTGGTTTGAGTGTCACTGCTGCAGTGGTGGACTGATTGTGTCCCATCTGATTCTGTAACAATGAGAGTATCTTCTGAAGTTGTTCATTAGTGCTGCCATTGTCATTTCCAGAAGTAGAAGCTGCCATTGCAGATTGCTGTTTCCCTTTTGATTTGTAACCGGGCACCCACCCGGGAGGGAAACCATGTTTCTTGTAACATTTCTCAATTGTGTGTCCTGTCATACCGCAGTAAGTGCATTTTGCGGTCTTATTTCCACCATTGAAGTTACTGTAGTTCTTCCTGCTATTAGGATGATTGAAAGCTGCTGCTACGATATCCTCTGTGTTAACTTGGTTTGTTTGAATGGCATTAGCTTGATTAAGCTCCAAGCCATTCATGGTGAGACTCACCAGATTCAACTGTCTCTCAGTCTTTTCTGCCATAACAAACACTCTGTGCATATCTGGTAATGGATCAAGAACAAGAACTCCCGATTTCAAGGTGTTGTATTCATCATTCAGACCTTGGAGGAATCTGATAACCTGATCAACCTCACGTTCTGTCCTCATTTCATCAAAAGCTTCACAAGAACATTTCAGATCACATCTGCAGACTGGTAGAGGTCTGAGCTCATCCATATGCTCCCAGAGCGTTCGGCATTTCGTGAAATAATCGTTCACCGACATATTACCTTGTTTTAGGGCATAAATCTCGGTTTGTAAGGAAGAGATTCGCTGAGCATCTCTTTGATCGAACCTTTTCTTTAGATCATTCCACACTTCCTTGGCTTTGTCCATGCGCATAACAGACTGTGCGATGGACGGATGAACTGATTTCACGATCCAAGCACAAATCATAAGATTGCATCGCCTCCAAGCGGCGTATTGACTGTGCGATCTGTCCGGCGCGACTGTGCTGCCATTGACGATGGTCCACTTATTCTTCACCTCCAAGGCATTTCGCATGGTGATACTCCAGGAACCATAATTCCCGGTGCCTGTGAGAGGAGGGCTAACAAGAGTTGCATTTGCGTTTTCTGTGCTACTCATGAACAACGGATTCTCAATATCATCCGTCGTGTTGCTATTCCTCTGTGGCGTCGTGCTCCTCTGCGGATTGACTGTTCGAGCTGGTGAACGATCGACGGGAGTTCGCTGGTTGGATTCTACGGTGCCGGAGACGGCAGCCGCATAGCTTCCCGGTCGCCGCTCTGATACCATATCGCAAAGTAAAAGAGGGTTAAGGAACGAAGAAGGGAGAAGGAGATTGGGTGAATATGGCGGTTTGTTTTTATTGCTTTACAACACGTGTTTACATGATTATAAAGGTGGCAGTAGCTGACGGTTGCAACTTAATTCGTTGCAACAGAACTCTAACGATTACAAGAAGATTACAAGAATGCCCTCTAGCTATTTTCCCTTATTGTCCAATACGTGCACTATACAAAATTACAAAGTAAATCATACAGGCTCAACTAAAAGTGTAACGACAATAATTTAAAGAATGACTTTCTGATACGAGAATCATGTTTCACCTACTCAGCTGTCACCTCTTTTGGGGTTAAGTTTCAATATTCTTTATACCATATATGAGTGTAAATGTTGAAAAATTTTGTGTGCAAGTTTATTTGGTGAATTTGTAGATAAATAAATAATTGTAAAATTAAAAAAATTTAAAAATGTTTCCTCAAAAAAAAATTTAAAAATGTTGGAATTTATTATAGTGGTACTTAGGTTTGACAAATGACAAGTAGAAATCTAATGAACCTAGCAAAGTTGGTGTTGAAGTGATATCTATCCAAGTACTGTGCAAACTTATAATTGCATGAGCGTCAACGTACTCTGATCTAATTAGTGGGCTGTGTTTAAAGTAATTAAGAAAAGTACTATTTAATTGGCAATAGAATCTCCTCAAAAAAAAAAAAAAATTGGCAATAGAATAAATTCTTGATTACGCCTATACGTTACGTTTCGATGCCAATTAATGACATTGTGTAAATCGTATTCGATATTTCGATATGTCTTTTCTGGTTTCTTGTCTTATCACATCTGTTATCTATAAGCTATTTACTATCACATTTTCATCATAGTGTATCACGCAATAAATATATAATAAAATAAAATTAACATAATAATATTTGGAAGCCGCTTCGGCTTCAATTCCTAACTATACCCATTATTTGCATATTAATCGTTAATTTTAATTTTTAACGTGAAATACTAACTCTCACATGGAGAGGTCTCAAATTCTTAATATCACGAGGCTTTGTTGGGGTATATAAGGCCATGTTTGGTAACATAGTTAGCTTATCAGTTAAGACTTATTTGATCACTATTAGCTGTTTGACTTGGTTAACCAATTAATATGAGTGTTTGGTTAATCAGTTTTTTTGTAACAGTTTATTGCTCCAAAACGCTAAAAATTCAAAATAAAAAACTGCTCAAATTAGCTTTTTTTGATCAACTTTTTCAAAAAAAATAAATAAATTATATCCTTAAAGGTCATTTTGCATGTAATTAACTATCAAATAACAACTAATTTATCAAACATCTTTCTACAACTAGCTAATGCTATCAGTTAGTCAAACCAACTAACCCGCTAATCTAATCTGCTAACAGCTAGCAGCTATTTGCCAAATACTCCCAATATATAAATATAAATATACAATCTTAAAATGACTTCACTAATGATTCCGAGCACGTATGTGATTCATTGTTTGAATTTATCTTCATGGCGAATTGTGTCAAGATGTTGGATTTAACCTTTTAAGTCTTTGTCCAGCACCTGTCAACCTAAACCATATAATATGTTTTCAATGAGATTCACGCCATGACTTGTTCTAAAACGAATTGTTAGTATCAAAGTCTTACTCATGTGCTAAAGATTATAACTAATAGTAAATGCACAATTTTATTCTTCTATACTTGTAACAATTAGCTGAAACATTTTGATAGAATATTAGATTTGGCACAAAGTGAAGGAATGACAACACTTGGTCATGGCTAAGGAAAACCTCAGACGACAGTGCTTTCGAAGTCGTTTGTCGTTTGTGTCACTAAAATAAGTTGAATCACATGTACTTCAATTTTTGTTTGCATAATGCTCCCAAGTTCGATACCTAGTCATATGGAGAAGAGTATGCTTTTCATGCAACAATTAGTATTATATACATTTGGCCAACTTGATTCTTTGCCTTTGCTACTCACTTTATTAATTGTTATTGTCAATAAATATTTAGTTCAAACGATGTATTTTTCTTTTGGAACAAAAACACGAACGCTAGTATTAATTAACTGAAATTAAATATCAAATAGATGAAGGGACAGTACAGTAGAGAATCAAATTAGTGGATCAGACTGAATATTTGTTGCTCTAGCTATAGTATGAGTTAGAACATTCACTAATCTAAAAAAAAAAAGAAAGAAAAAAGTTTTAAAAGTATCATATTTTGGGGAAAACTCTATATTTTGACTAAAAGATTAAGCGTAATAAAGAGTATTACTTTTAAGGGGCTTTTGGTTCACAAAATGTTAGATCACTTAGGATCCTAAGTGGTATATATAAACTTAAGTAGTATCCTTTTAAAAATAATTAAATATGACACGTATAATTAAAAGGATAAAAGTAGTAAATAAGCATTATTGTAATCTTAGAAAATCTAATAATTGTGAGGGAATCACATTATTCCCTTCAAGATTCAATGCGGAGGCTATGTTCTACTCCTTGAGAAAATTGTATTCCATAGGAAAAGTAGGATAACATGAACCAAACATTGGAATGTGACATTCCAAAGCTCACATTCTCTTAGTTATGTATGCCGCATAACTTGAATCAAATAGTTTAATCTTTTTAATGAGATATTAATTGTTAGGTGTAGGCGGGACGAGTCCAACATCCTACCCTCGTAATGTGATACTGATTGCTACACAAGTATAACTGTATAAGAAAATAAAATTACGCATTTGCTACTTGTTATAACTTTTGGGATAATGATAAGGGTACGATCTTGACATTAACTTATACTTCTAATAAAATTATACGTCAAACCCCAAAAAGGGTAGTCAAGTGAGTAAAACATGATTCTTGTACCTATAGGTCACAAGTTCAGTTCTTATCTCCTATGTGGATTGCAGTCTTATAAACTATTATACAATAATGAGATTAATTCATTGTACACTCTCAAATAATAACTACAATTTTTTCGTCATAAAAAAATAAGTTACAAATATAGAAATTATTAGTTTCACTACATTATTATTCCATGTTATGGATTTGTCATGAAAAGAAGAGAACTACTAGTAGTACTAACTACAAAGTAACGTAAACAACATCCAAAAGGACCTTTTTTTTTTCTTTTTTTTTTTTAAATTGTCAATTAAAAAGAAATTAGAAAAAAATAAAAAACAAAAAAGAGCAAAAGACATTCCCACCTGACTCTGCATGTGATCATTAAGCTTAGCTTATTGCCATAGATCTGAATCATCGATCTTCAGAGGCCATTATCCAATGGGAGTGAAGTCTAATCAACATGCTTTTTCGAGATTAGCCATATTCTTAACATGTACTAAAGAATGTCACATTTAAGCAGCAGGATCCGATGTAGCGATTACGTAGGTACTGCATAATTAAAATTAAAAATAAAATAAAATAAAATCATGAAACACCATTTGTCCCACTAATTTGATGTTATTAATTATTTTAATGTTGATGATACACCCGAATGGAAACATAAATATTAGGGACCACATCATTGGTCTCTTAATGACCTGATTAATCACTTGTTTCTCAAAAGTAAGCTAGTTTAGCTACCCTAAAATATGCCTATACTTACTTTAAGCTGTCCCCTTAAATATCATTTAATTTCGTAAAGCATTTGATTCAATATATAAATATATAGATATTATATATCAGCAGTGATCCCTCTAGGCATTCCAAGGGTAAGATCTTGTGCAGATTGCCAGGGAATGGTTGAGTGTATGAAATATAATTCTCGTATCTGAATAATCAGAGTTTGATATTTGCTAAATTTTCCCAGTCAAATTTACATATATAGGGATACTACTGTGGAAGCGTGGAATGTCAAGTTCAACATCTTGTCATTTAAAACATAGTGTTGGTTATGCAAGTATAAAGAAATAAAATTACACATTCAAAGAAAATAAATTAAAGTTACGAATTCTTCAATAGTTATAAATTTTGGCATAGTTGATTCTCATATTAAGGGGTATCTATATCTATATCTA
>CM008333.1:12376246-12389233 GCA_002525835.2 Ipomoea batatas | reverse complement strand
ATACTAACTAGTGACGAAACAAATTCTTTAAGAGAAATAATTAAATAATTAATTCCATTAATTAACTACTAAAAAAAGGCCAATTTGCAGGGTAAACTAAAAAAGAACCAAAAAAAAAAAAATTAATTGAAGAAAATTAACCGGCGAAGTATGGAAGTAGTGCAAATGCGCGGGGGAATCTTTAATTAATTAATTAAATCCATTAATTAATTACTAAAAAAGGCAATTTGCAGAGTAAATTAAAAAAAAAAAGGAAAAAATATAGAAAATAGTTCCTTCATTTTCCATGATAATCAAATCAAATTAAATTCCCAATATTCCATTTTCTTCAATTGTAAATTTGTAATCAGAAACTATCCTCTCTCTCTCTCTCTCTCTCCTCCGAATTACCTTTCTCTCCGTCAACTGATTGGGAAATGGTGTCGCCGGAGAATACCAATTGGCTCTACGATTACGGGGTCGAAGATATCACTGCTCCTGATGCAAATTTCTCGGGTTTGGCTACCGGGTTCAGCTGGCCTGTGCAGCCCTTGAATGGTTCATCCACTGTCAGGTAGCTTAACTTTAGCCCTAAAGGATAATTACTTGGTCTCAACTTCATTTATTTTACTGTAATTTTGTATAGTTATGGGTGAAGTTCGGATCTTTGAGTGTAATTAGGGGTTTTTTTTGCTACACTTCTGACAATTTTGTGATTCGCCGCCTCATTGCTGCAGAATCTGTTATTTTAGAAATTTTTAAAGCTTTATTTGAACTTTGAAGTTTCTATCAGTGTCTGCTCTCTGAAACTTGCTCGGTTCTGTGACTTCTGTCGTTCTAGGGAATAGGAAAATCTTTAGCTTGTCGTTATCTTCAGAATGGAAAAGATATAGAATTGACTGCTTTCAAGATAATTGATATGGTGTTTAATTTGGTCATTTGCTGAGCTTTTGTACAAAGATGTGATAGGTTTCCTGTTTATTGCTGTGTGGAAAAGGTGGAATTAATTTATGTCCGAAATAGATACACTTGTTTTTGAATTCAGAATTTAGCATGAATAGATCAAGTGTAAGCCACCAGGTTTATTGATCTGGTGTGTTTGGTTTTAAATTTACCCGTAGGGGAGATAAAAAGGAGTAACTATGTTTGGGGGCTGAAAGTATGCTTGTGGAGGTGCATACACTGTAACAAACTAATTTGAACATTATAAAGAGGTTGCAATGAAAAATGCTATGTTGAAATGCAATCATTGGGTTAGGATGCTTTAACCTATGTTCAATCACAATCAACTGTCTTGTACTTTTGTTACTGTAACACCACAGGATAAAAATGCATAGAAATTGAAAGTGAAAAAAGAATAAAGGATGGGTGCGGTTGAAGACAGGGAACTAAAGAAATATTGCATATAGAGCATGTAGCTTGCATAATGAAAGTTCATGACATCTAGTTTGACAACTTGGGAAAAATCCTGTTCAGCAATTGGGTGATGGGAGAACTCATAAGCAGCAAAGAGATTTGTTTGTTTGTTTGATTTATTTAAAAAATAAAAAATAAAAAAAGCGAAGAGGGAAAAAGAATGATTTTCTTAAACTGGATGATAGATTGCAGCTGAGAGATTAAAATATTTCTTACAGACCTAACAGAGAGCATGGGTTGTTGAGAAATTTATTCCTGATCTGCTTATGAGTAATGGCTATGGAGGCAGTGAAGTGAGGCTATATTCTTGTTCTAGGTCATTATCGTTCATCAGAAAACTGGGCTAAACCATATCTAGTTTACATTTATATTTCATCTTATTCAAAATTCAGTCAACATGAAGTCAATAAATTCTGGGGTAAATATACAGCCTAATTAAGTGCCTATACCTTGAAGATGTAAACTGGGGAAACTGAATACCTTCTACCTAAGTTCTACAATCTATAAATACCTTTTCTTATCAAGAAATGACAGCAAGCTTTTCCAGCTTCTAATAAAGCCTTCTTAAATTTGAAGGCCTTTTGCCTGGCACTACAATGATGACCTCGCACATTGTTTCTCAATCATTCATCCTCATAATTTATATAAAGTGCATTCTTCTTTAGTCAGTAGTCATTTTTAAAATTTTCCCATAAGCATTATTTCATTGTTTTATGTCCTTGCCTATATTCTAATCCTTTTTTTTCCTCTTCTTTTCTTTTTTACTCTTGGATATCTAACTTGTTAGTCCTGAACTTGATGGATCATTTGGGGATTCTGATGGCACAAAGGATGCTGGCTCCAAAAAACGGTAAAACTTTTATTTCTTCTATTTGCATGTTTTTGTGTCTCCACTCTCATTACCGAGTTTTGTAGGTGGACATGATTCCACACTTTGTCCTTAGAGTATTAAATTTCTCTGAAGTTGTTGACCTAAAATAATTTCTGTTGGGCCATATAGACATATAGTTTTCATTTTTTAAGTACTTTCACTCTCCTGTCACCATTCTTACTGCATTATGCTGTTAGTTTGCTTGATGTATTGCAGTTTCATAACTCTTCCCAAGACTATAGGATTCTTTAATTCAGGCCTTGTTCTATATGCAATCTTAATTAATAACAAAATGCTGTTCTACTTTAGGTGAAACCATGATAGAGCCTATCAGAACAGGTCTATTGAAGTTAGAGTTCTTACAAGGAAAAATGTGACCTTGCCCCTACTCTACACAAGTTTTATATTAGGTTCCAATGTTCCATAATTATTGTTTAAGATTATGCACCAAGCCATATTGATATACTAGCTTACTTCACTACAGTTAATTGTAACACTGATATAAATTGTTTATAAAGGACCTAATTGTGATTTTGTAGGGAACTTTAGTTACTGGTCAAGACAGCCTTACTCGATGCATTTTTTCTCTCACCATTTTATATTCTTTTACAGACCAAGAGCTGAATCATTCACCTCAACAAGTTCCAAAGCATGCAGGGAGAAGCTGCGAAGGGATAAGCTAAATGACAAGTCTGCTCATTATTCATTCTCTTATTATCATCTTTACCATTTTCTTTCTCTGATATAAACAATTGGACTTGATGTAGGTTCATGGAATTGGGTGCACTCCTTGAGCCAGGCAGGCCCCCTAAAACAGACAAATCTGCTATCCTAATTGATGCTGTACGCGTGGTAACACAGCTCCGTGATGAAGCTCAGAAGCTGAAAGACTCAAATTCGAATCTGCAGGAGAAAATAAAAGAGTTGAAGGTGAGAGTTTCTTTCTTATTTGCTTTAGTCTCGGATATAGCATACAGTTAACTGTTAACCAAAGTTTATTACCCTGTACTCTGATATACAATTACATCAAGTATGATGAAAACCAAAGCTACTCTTTAGTTAATCACTTAATCCTATACCTTTCTTTAATCTCTTTATTTTTCAAATTGCATAGACCGAGAAAAATGAACTTCGAGATGAGAAACAGAGGCTTAAGGCTGAGAAAGATAAGCTAGAGCAACAACTGAAGACCATGAACACGCAACCTGCTCTCCTGTCTCCTGCCATGCCGGCAGCTGCATTTGCTGCTCAAGGCCACACCCCGGGAACTAAGGTGGTGCCGGTGATTAGCTACCCCGGAGTAGCCATGTGGCAGTTCTTGCCTCCTGCTGCTGTTGACACCTCACAGGACCATGTACTCCGACCTCCAGTGGCTTAAACTTGGCAGCTAAGCCTGTAACAGTTGGGTTCACTTTGTGCTTTAGTTGTCCATTGATTTTGTTATTGCCCATTTTCTATGTAACTTTTAGCTTTAATACTTGAAACTTTATTCCATGGATGGTGTAAGATCCTACAATCTTACTTATCCAAAAAAAAAAAAAAAGGAAAAAAAAAACTCAAGACTTGTGATCTTCAAACTAAGGAGTTATGCTGGTTTTATTTGTAAATGTCAACAACCTAACCCGCATTGACATGCTCATTGATTTTGATTTACTTTCTTTTAATTTAGTGATATACATATCAAAATTGGCATTGAGGGATTCAAGTTTTTTTTTTTTTTTTTTTTTTTTTTTGGGTATTGAGGGACATTTGGGAATGGAAGGAGATCCAATTTGTGAGGCTGTCATCTTTCACTTTATCCATAACAAGTTATCATTCCTCTTTGATTCCAAAAGTTGTGTCTTGTGCACTTAACTTTCTTGATCTGCAGAAATTCTGCATAATACTAAAATGGCTTCCAATCTTGTAAAATTCCACTCTCAATTCATCAGAACTTCAAACCCCAATTTCCATTTCAAGCTGACACAAATTCAGTATCCATCTTTCTTCTCCCCTCCACTCCATCATCTTCTTCACTATGATCACCTTTCAATTTCCTTAACCAAATCAAGGTTCCCCCAGTGTGCTCTCTCCTCCCCCACCCCACCTTCCACCAAGGAAGAAGCTATTTCCCAGGCAAAGACATCTCTTTCCACCACTCTAGAGAAGCCCCTCAACAATGCCAAACTCGCCGGCCGGCTCAAGAAGCTAAAGCAACCCAGATTCCGGGTCGAGATTCCGGTGATCGATGACTCGCCCTCTTCACTCTCTCAGCTCGCGATTGATGTCTTTGCAGACATGCCCATCAAAAGGAAAGGGTCTAAAATCAAGATTCTTATTCTATGGCCGGATAAAACCTTGGCTGCGGCTGCTAAAGCCTCTGAAACTCGTTCTTCGAGCACCATAGTTGAAAACCTAGATATTTTGTCGGTAACTAATGGGGACAATACCAGGATTTTGAATTTAAATTCTTCCGATGTGGTTGTGTTTTTGGCTCCAGAGGTTTCACAGATTGAAGCTATGAAGAATATCACTGATAATTTGTACCCTAAGCCCGTGGTGATTTTCAACCCCAAATGGGGGTTCGAAGAAGAGGACAGCTTTGGGGAATTCAGTGGATTTGTGGGTTCATTTGAAGTAGTGTACTCATTCATGGGATTGGAGGTTAGAGGGGTTCTGAACAGGAGAAAAGGTGTGGTTTTTAAGTGTGTGAGAGATGGGGTTTTGAGCGGCGAGAGATGGATCGTGTTGGTTGAAGAAGAGGGAGAGTTGAAGCTAGTCTCCACTTTCAAATCAAGGCCATCCATCACTGAAGTTGAGAATGTTCTGTACAACTTGATGGCCATGAATTCTCCACTCACAAAGTCTGCTAAGTTCTTGAAGGGCTTGATGTCGAATGTAACTGGTAAAACTTGAATGCATATCTCAACATTTTCTAATATTTTCCTCACATTTTGCTCCCCCACCTAGTTTTTGTGTGTTATGATTGTATATTGATAGCTGTGAGAGGCTGAGAGCCCTTTGGGCTTAAATACACAAGGTATCTATTGACTTTTGGGTTCAAGAAATGTTACTTCATTGTTTAAAATTTGTTCCTTCATGTGGTCTACATTGGTTTGATTTCTTTCTGGTGTATATGTTTCCTCTGTTGCGTTACATAAGCCGATAAACATAGTTGTAGGACATTAAGTCCCAAACTCTGCTGTTTTCAGCAGTAGAAATACCTATCCCGCATAGGTAGCTCAGTTGATTCCTGGGTGACAGATTGCGGGTAAGACGTAGTATCGAGCCGTGCACTCTGGGAGTCACTCCTAATGTGGTGGTTCCTTGTGGGCACCAGACACTGATTCTCCTACTTAATGGCCCGCTGAATTACCATGATTTACCACCTCTACAATTCCTGTTGGGCCGGAGTGTGGGGGCCCAGGGAGAGGGATTTCGCATTTTGTGGGCAAGCAGTAGAAATATGTATAAAGGGGGCCAAACACATCATGGTTATAATATTGGAACTCTCCATTTTTAGTGTCATCTTGCATAGGTTTCCAGTAGCTGAGGTTTGGCTGGAAGTTTATTTCTTCAGGTTGTGATTCTCATTTCTCAATGAAGTAACTGAACCTTGGCATTTGAAAATTTGAAATTTTGAAATTTTGAATTCTTCAAGTTGAATATAGTTTTTTCTTAATATATTTGCATTGGGATTTCTTTGACGAAGATACATATAGAGAAAAAATTCAGACATCCTAAGATAATCTTAAAACCAACCATGCATTTATACAATAAAGAAGACAACTTTGGGTGCTTGTAGTGAAGGAAGACCAGTTGACAAAACGTAAGTCCGGGGCAGATTTCTTCTCATATACTCATATCAGGAGCTGTTGCCCCTGCTTTCAAAAATGTTTCCCTGGATTCTTCTCCTCTATGAAAGCTGAAGATCGAGATAGTCCTTCCTGAACCAAACTCATGATGCCGTAATATGACACCTTTTAATGAATGTATCCGAGAAATTGACATACTTGGTCCATAACGATCGGAGTTGTGGGAATGCTATGTCTAGCCAGGGTTTTGCTCTGCCATTGAAGTGGACAACACCCGCACTTGCAGCATCTGCAATGCTTGTATTATCCTGGTAGCCAAGACCTAACATGTGCCAGAAGGAATCGATGACATGTACATGGCCGTGGAATGCGATTAGGCCTGGAGGTAATGTCCCTAGTTGCCACAAACTCAGGTCCGATTTTAAGTTCTGCAGTGGAGATTTAAAAAAAATGTCACTCTGTATCACAGAAAGATTAGTATTTGGAACTTAGGTTCTTAATCAGAACCTCAGCTCTGAATTTCATGATATGGTTTATGTTGGGCTGAGGCCAGTGAAGGGCCAAGTCCAGTACCAGGTGACCAGAGGAATTATTGGGCGGAGGCTGAAGGGCCAAGTCCAGTAATGTGCCTCTCGAAAATGTGGCAGTATAAGGAAATAAAGTTGCGCCTTCGCTACTAGCTATAACTTTTGGCGTAGTGGTAAGCGTTTGATCCTAACAAGTGGTATTATTGTAGCCAAGAAAATCACTTCTTAAACAATTGGGCTACCTTTAAATTAAGTTTGTAATTTACCTGTTCAAGCCAGTGGTGGTATGTCTGACTTATATTTGTTCTTCTCCATGCCTCAAGATCAAAGATGTTCATGCCGTATGCCCATGCACATTCATTAGGACCGAAATTTTTTGCTATTAGAGGATGAGAAAAGTTGAGATAACTTTTGAAGTGCTTAAACATCACAGACTTATCCTCCCCTCTGCAGGTTTGCACTGCTCCATTCACCTTTCCATTCATGTCAATGTCCCATAGAGGTGAAAGATCGGTTTGAACCACTATGTCATCATCAAGGAAGACCACTTTGTTCAGACTAGGAAACAACTGCAAGCCCAATTTACATTTCAGGAAAAAAAAAAAGAAAAAAAAGAAGAAGATTGCAAACCTTTTTAGAACAGATGAATTTCAAGACTAACCTCTGGCAAATGAATCCGAATGTGATTCATCAGTGAGTTGTACTTAGGACTGAGTGCTTGCAACTTTGCAGCAATAATACGAGGCTTTTCAGTTTGATTTGCCACAATGGCAGAAGAGCCTCCCCTGAACTGGGACCGTGCTTTTTGGTCTTTTTCCATTGCTTCCAAAACCGGAACTTTCCCTTTTGTGAACCAATCAAAATGGTGCAACCCTTTAACCTCAACGATTGCAGGTGTCAAAGGATGCAAGGAAAACCATGCCTGCATTTGGGAGTAAGTTTTTTTGTCTGTGATTATGTGAAGCACAAACTTTTCCGGGTGCAATGAGTTTTGGACAAGCGATGAAGCAACAACAGAGGCAGCAAGAACATTGTCAGAGGCCAGAACGAAATGGAAGAACGAGTTATCGACAAGGGCAGGGACGAGCTCTGGTGATGGTAATTGGAGGCGAGCATTAGCATTGCTTGAATGCTCATTTGCTAACATTAACGAAAGGCAGTGCAGCTGTTTAGGGATGCTATTGGATGCCACGTGGCGATACAGGTACTCTTGGATTTTTGCAGTTCTAGTTGTTTGCTCAAGGAAATTGATCTGTTAGGAAAATAAACACAAGTAAGCCTATTGATTTTAGATAATTCACATCGAAAGAAGCATTTCATCTTTAGAATTTTATATACTTCATAATGGAATTTTATCTATCTGATCTAATCAGGAGGGAAATTAGTAACAACGTCATACCATAGCTTTTAGTTTGACTGCAAAGGTCTTTGCATCTGGTCTATCACCTTTGAATTCTGCAATTAAGTCTTCGAGGGTCTGAGGAGTTTCTGGTCCAACTTGTATCTCGGTTTCGTTTGCTGGTTCCTCCAATACACTGTATATCACTTCTGGGAGCTAACAGAAAATAGAAATCTTCATTCTAATTTATATTCTTTTAATGAAAATGAAAGCCATTTAGGACAAAGTCTAGTTTTTTTTTTTTGAAATAGGACAAAGTCTAGTTATGAGCTTACCGTTGATTCAAGCTGCCTTCCTAAAATACTCGGTCGTATTTTTCTTCCAAAGCAACCTGCATTAGGTTGAAGTTTCATTTCTAATCACATTACACACTTGTTAATGTCACTAAATGCTTCAAGTTTCATCATTTCAGAAAATTACTGTAAAAAGGAAAAAATAAAAAGTAACCTGATGACATGTGTAACTGAAAAAAGGCATTTGCTTTCCCGATTCTTTCCATTTTAGTCATTTAAGCTTTTTATGCTAAACATATATTTGTTTTCCATTTGTGGTTACGCATTATGGGCAAGTGTGCTGCTAATTATACGGGAAGTACGATCGAGGGCTTACCTATGCCTGAACACTTGCTTTCTCCATCAATGGTGTCCACAGCCGTCAACAAGAACACGAACCGGAGAAGAAACGTGAAGAGCAGGAGGGAGTAGAAGATGACGCGAAAGGACACCCGTCTGGACACAATTCTGAACTTGATGAACTCCTTCACGCCTTTGGTGGGAAGCACCGTTACGTGCCTCAGGCTCGGAGATATGTGAAGCTGCATTTCCGATACTCAAGAAACCACGACCCCCCGGGATTCCTTTCTTTGCTAGTCTTGTCCCCAGAAGTTCACCAGAAAAAGAAAAAAGGCACCCAATGAATTGCTGGTGCAGAAGAAAGAGCCTTTTTGAGGGGTGATGACCGTGGCCTCCTCGTGGTCGCTATCTATCACCTAAACTTGCTTAACATATCAGCCATGTATGTATGCATTGCTCCAGGTTTTACCACCATCATTGTTTTGACAAAGGAATAATGTTTAATGGTGACTTAGTTGTTTGAGAGATAGAGACTGGTTTTTAATTTCTTGGCTTGATGTTGAAGAAGGGAAGTTGGAGAGAAGGGGAAAGAAAGGGCAAAGAGAGGCTAATTTAGTTTTTAGTTTTTAGTTTCGGTTTGGTGTTTGCTTCACTTTGCCTCCACCTTATGAATGGTGTATTTTGACACAACTGAATTTCTGACAGGAAAATGACTGTATCTCTGCCTAATCAATAGGCATATACGCATTGGTTGTTGGCAGTTTAGGGAAGAGTCATTTTCCATTTGTGGGAAATTCTTTGTTTAACTCAACCCTTTATTATATTTTTAATTTCTCATTTAAGGCATTAACTTGTGATTTTCTTGCTCATTACTATAATATTTGGTTTGGAGATGATGTTCTGATCTTTAGTAGGTGGTGATGTGTTGTTAATACCTTAACCCAACAAATTCATCAAAATTAAGCTAAATGCTTATCACACTAAAATAAAAATAAATGGAAAATAGGGCAAATTATACCATGGATCGGGTCTACAATGCCCTGGTTTAAGAATAATCTTCAAATTTTGTATATGTAGTTGACAGTTTATGTACATGTAGCTATTATATTATGTGTCAGTAATTATAAAGTTATTTGTTTACATGTATAGAAACTGTTAACGGTATATACAGAATGTGTTAACTAAAGGTACATAATTTTTGTATCAGGTTTACAATACAATATGAAATTTGGTCTATGATATAACAATTGGGAAAATAGTGTTATGTACTTGTATTTATATGAATGCAAAAACTTATGTGAGACCGTCTTAAGGAACTCAATCCGTTAGACGGGCCGGATCTTTGATTAATGCGGTCAAAGACCCGACCCATTAATCAAATATATGACCCGTCTCACACAAATGTTATTTGACCAATTAATCAAATATCTGACTCGTCTCACACAAATGTTATCATTATATGGAATTTAATAGTTTAAAGTTATAAATTACAGATTTTTTCATGTATTAAAATTATAAATTAATAAAATTGTTACCTTATTACAAATGATATAATTAATAATGTTTATGTAAATAATTAAGTGATTAAAAATCCTGTTTTGTATAAATAAATGACAAAAATGATATTTTTTTTCAAAAATAAATGTTAATAATTGAGTTTGAATTAAATATTCATTATCAAAATATTTATTACATATTTATCCTTACTCTAAATTGAATATTCGGTGAGATGGGTGTAATAAATTAAAATGAGCCTAGCTCACGCAGAACTGCAGAAGCTTCCCGGAGGTGGAAATTCTCCCCTTTGCAACTAACTTTTTTTTTTTTTAAAGAATATTATTATTTAGTTTAATTTTCATTTAGAATTATAATTTTCTTCTCTATTGGGGTTTATTTAATTATTATTTCCTAGTGGTATTAGATTCATTTATTAGTTTGAAATAAAATTAGTTTGTGTTGGCATGCATGAAAGCGTGAAAATTGTGCATGAATGTGAGTTTTACTTAATTGTGAGAATATTATATTTGAGTGGAACCAATAAGTTTTAGGTCTGATTTGACCTTGCTTGGTAAATACTTTTGTCTTAATTTTTAGTTGTTGAATTCATCAAATACTTAAAGTGATTGTATGATAAATAGTTTTTAAAATTAACTTTTAAAACATGTTTATAAATAGATTAATTTTGTGCAAATTGGATGGTCGTAACGTCTTTGATGAGTGCAAGCCAACTTAGTTTGCAAATCTTTGAAATCCCTCCTTATGATGTGCGGTCTTTACCGTTCACAGATGCAATAGGTGTTGCTCGGTCTAAGTTCATTTAGCAAAAATCATAGGATCCTTTTATTTTTTAAATTTGTCATTTTAATTCACATGTTTTTATTTTCTTTTATTTTTTAAAATTTGATTATTTAATAAAGTAAAATCTTTTATTAAATGTTATAATAATTATTCATAAAGAAAATTTATTAAGGATATTGTTTATTTATTATTATGTATTAAATGTAATTATTATATAATTAATAAATTATTATTATTATTATAAAAATATTTATATCCTTACGAATCATTTTAAATGTTAGTAACCAGCATCCAGTTCTTATATCGTGGATCGCGGTCCCAAAACGACGTCGTTTTAGTAAGTGGGAGACGGAGCCCCGTAATTGACACTACAGTTCATTTCAAAAGATACTGCCTTACATTTGTTTTGATATTATCGAATGAAACTGTAGTTATATCAAAATGTAACTGTAGTTGTGTTGAAATGTAACTGCAGTGTATATGAAAAGATACTGAATAACAGTTTCACATTTGTGTTTGATATTGTCGAATGAAACTGTAGTTATATCAAAATGTAACTGTAGTTGTGTTGAAATGTAACTGCAGTGTATATGAACAGATACTGAATAACAGTTTCACTTTTGTGTTTTTATATTATCGAATGAAACTGTAATTATATCAAAATGTAACTGCAGTTGTGTTGAAAGATAACTGCAGTTGTGTTGAAATATAACTGAAGTTGTGTTGAAATGTAACTGCAGTATATATGACAAGAAAGTGAGTGGCACGAATTCATCCGTCTGTTTTTATTAATCAAAATGACGTCGTTTTGGGACCACGATCCACAATGCATTGTGGACCACGGTCCACCATATAATTTGCGACCAGCATCTAATATAGTTAATGGTGAAACAAAGCGAATGTCAAAATGACATCAACATGTAGTTCCTACGTCCTAGCAGAGTGTCTAAAATAGTCCAAAGGGAGGTTGACACCCGTAAATGCTGTTGGGCAAAGATTTGAGAGATGCGATTAAAAGTATCAATCGGTTTCAGTTAAAAACCAATCAATAATTGAATAATAAATTTTATTTTTTTAACCTTCAATAACTCGTCTAATTTTTTTTTAGTATTACTGACTCGAGTTTTTTTTCACTTTTGGTCCTATGACTTTAGTGTTTCTGTCAATTTAGGTACACGACTTTCATTTTGTCACTTTTAGTCCTTGACTTTAATTTTTTTTTGCCACTTTTAGTCCTTGACTTTGATTTTTTTTTTTCCACTTTTAGTCCTTTCGATCATCCGAGCGACAACTTTTAATCGAAATCAACAAATTGTTGTGCCATTAAGGGTAAATAACGTTTAATGTATTTAGAGATTTATCAATAGACAATTTTACACTTAATGACACAGCATTTTATTGATTCTGATTAAAAGTTGTTGCTTAAAAGGCGAAGCAGAACAAGCAAATAACGTTTCTTTTTCCTATTTTTTATCTGATTTTATTTATAAATATATTTAGAACTTTATCAAAAATACACTTTTACCCTTAATGGCATAACAATTTGTTGATTTCGATTAAAAGTTGTCGCTCGGATGGACGAAAGGACTAAAAGTAAAAAAAAAAAATCAAAGTCAAGGACTAAAAGTGGCAAAAAAATTAAAGTCAAGGACTAAAAGTGGCAAAATGAAAGTCGTGTACCTAAATTGACGGAAATACTAAAGTCATAGGACCAAAAGTGGAAAAAACTCTTACTGACTCGATTACAATGTAGTATCTGTTCATACATATTTTCTCAATTTATTGAAACACAAATAGTCAATGACCTCTCATTTGAGAGAACAACAAAGATATCATTGAGCTACAAACTACTTGACAACTAACCTAATTCAAATGAAGAGCACAATTGGTTTTGTTTTAGATTGTCTGATGTAATATACATAACACTTTTTTAGTAAAAAAAAGTACGAGTAATATTTTTTAATGAAATTCTAAAAATAAAATATATTTTCATTAAAAAGTAATGTGTTCCACGCTTCCACGTAAAATGGTCTCACATCACAACGAAAAAATGTTACACTTTCGCTCACAAGGAGACCAACCCAAATTCATCCTCTCACGCCCCCTAAAAATGACTATTCTCCGATAAGCC
>CM008333.1:12322162-12333878 GCA_002525835.2 Ipomoea batatas | reverse complement strand
TCTTTTGCCGAAATTTTGCCTATTGATTAAAGCACTTATTTTGTGTGTACTGCCAAAATAGACCTCTTTTAGGATTGTGCCTTCATGTTGCCTAAATCCGAATCCCTGATGATTGAACTTTGTTACCCAAGCATAGTCTTTGAATTTGATGTTGCAAAGAAGGGTCAGTACAGATAGTTCTCATGTTTTGCTCCTCCCTATCCAGAACGTTTCAACATACTCAGTTGTTCTTTAGCTAATTTGCCTTTACTTTCAACCATGCTCATGCTGTATGTAAATAATATTTCTGTGTTTTGGCATGTACTTCTTGTAGGCTACAGTTTTGATTGGGGAGACTGGCTCAGGCAAGAGTACCCAATTGGTTCAATTCCTTGCTGATTCAGGAATTGCTGGAAATGGTGCTGTTGTCTGCACTCAACCCCGGAAACTTGCTGCCATCTCTTTGGCAGATAGAGTTAAAGAGGAAAGTGTTGGCTGCTACAAGGAAAAATCTATTGCTTGTTACCCATCATATTCATCCATTCATCAGTTTGAATCAAAGGTAATATTTATGACAGATCACTGCCTACTGCAGCATTATATGAGAGATAAAAGTTTGTGTAAGATTTCATGCATTATAATTGATGAAGCACATGAAAGAAGCCTAAACACAGATCTTCTTTTAGCATTGCTAAGGAATTTGCTTCATCAGAGGCATGATTTAAGGCTTATCATTATGTCTGCCACAGCTGATGCAGATCAGCTTACAGATTACTTCTTTGGTTGTAGAACATTTTATGTGTCTGGCAGAACTTTTCCAGTGGACATTGAGTATGTACCCAGTGAATGTGAAGGTAGTTTTGTTTCTGTTTCTGGTATGGTTCCTTCTTATGTTTCTGATGTTGTAAGGACTGTGACTGATATCCACAAAGCAGAGGGAGAGGGAACAATTCTTGCCTTCCTGACTTCTCAGATGGAAGTAGAGTGGGCTATTGAGACTTTTCAAGCCCCCTCTGCCATTGCATTACCTTTACATGGGAAACTCTCCTATGAAGACCAACGTCGGGTTTTCCTGAATTTCCCTGGAAAGAGAAAGGTAATATTCACTACGAATGTTGCTGAGACATCTTTGACAATTCCAGGGGTCAAATATGTTGTTGATTCTGGGAGGGTGAAAGAAAGCAGATTTGAACCTGGAACTGGCATGAATGTTCTCAAGGTTTGCCCAGTCAGCAAAAGCTCAGCAAATCAACGAGCTGGGCGAGCTGGTAGAACTGAACCTGGAAGGTGTTATAGACTGTACTCTAAAAATGATTTTGAGAATATGTCTTGTCATAAGGAACCTGAAATTCGTAAGGTTCATCTTGGTATTGCTGTGCTAAGGATTCTTGCCCTGGGCATCAAGGACGTGCAGAGTTTTGATTTTGTTGATGCACCTAGTCCTAAAGCAATTGAGATGGCTATCAGAAATCTGATTCACTTAGGAGCTATTGCATGCATTGATGATGGTTATGAATTAACTGCAGATGGACATTATCTAGTGAAGTTGGGTATCGAGCCTCGGTTGGGTAAGATAATCCTTAGTTGTTTCCATCGCTGTTTGGGTAAAGAGGGTCTTGTTCTTGCTGCTGTTATGGCAAATTCAAACAGCATTTTCTGCAGAGTTGGTGCTGAAGTAGATAAACTAAAATCTGATTGCCTTAAGGTTCAGTTTTCTCATCCCGATGGTGATCTCTTCACTTTACTATCTGTTTACAAGGAATGGGATGCTGTGCCTCAAGAAAAGAAAAATGCCTGGTGCTGGAATAACAGCATCAATGCCAAAACCATGAGAAGGTGCCAGGAGACTGTTGAAGAACTGCAAGTCTGTCTTCAAAATGAACTGAGTATTGTTGTTCCAACTTACTGGCATTGGGATCCACATATGCACACTGAGCATGATGAAACTTTGAAACACATTATTCTCTCTTCCCTTCCAGAAAATGTGGCAATGTTCTCTGGTTATGATCAACTTGGCTATGAGGTAGCACTGACAGGTAAGCATGTCAAATTGCACCCTTCATGTTCGTTGTTGAATTTTTGTCAACGACCCACTTGGGTAGTTTTTGGTGATATCCTGGCATCAGCTGAAGAGTATCTGGTCTGCGTTACTGCATTTGACTTTAAGAACCTGGCTACTTCATTTCCTCCTCCATTGTTTGATTTCTCAAAGATGGATGCTCAAAAGCTACAAAAGAAGACTTTGACAGGGTTTGGAAGCATGCTGCTGAAGAGATTGCGTGGAAAATCTAATTGCCACATCAATCGTTTTGTTTCACGAATGAGAACATTGTGCATGGATGAACGCATTGGCGTTGAAGTGAATGTTGATCAGAATGAGATTGCAATATATGCTTCTACCAGAGACATGGAGAGGGTTTTTGAGGATCTGAATGAAGCAGTGGAGTATGAATACAAGTTGTTGAAAAATGAATGTCTGGAGAAATGTTTGTACTATCGAGGATCTGCTTCTTCAGCGCCTACTGCCCTTTTTGGAGCTGGTGCTGAGATAAAACATTTGGAGCTTGAGAAGAGATGTTTGACAGTTGATGTATTTCTTTCAAAGGGAAATTCATTTGATGATAAAGAACTGTTGATGTTTCTGGAAAGGAATGCAGGTGACATTTGTGTGGTCCACAGGTCCTCAGGTGTGGGACAAGATAGTGGGGAGATGGAGAGATGGGGCAGGGTAACATTTGTCACCCCCAATGCTGCTGAGCGTGCTTCTGCACTAAACTCTGTCCCACTTAGTGGTGGCATTGTCAAAGTAGTTCCTTCCAAGACCATGTATGATGGTGATCAACACATGATCACATCTCCTTTGCTCAAAGCAAAAGTGCATTGGCCTCGCAAAGAAAGTAAAGGGATAGCTATTGTGAAATGTCACCCAAAGGATGTTGCTTTTATGGTTGATGACTTCTCTAGTGTTCTAATAGGAGGAAGGAGAGTTCAATGTAAACTAAGCATCGAACATCCTGACAGCATAGAGATTAAGAAATTTGATAGTGAGCTTTCTGAAGCTGAGATTTTTGAGGTGTTAAGTCCAGTGACAGACAGAGAAATTTTGGATTTGTTCCTACTAAGAGGAAATACTGTAGAAGGTCCTCCATTAGTTGCTTGTGAAGAAGCACTTCTAAGAGAAATATCTTCCTTCATGCCTAAAAGGAACCCCTATGGTAACTCTACTCGTGTCCAGGTCTTCCATCCTGAACCAAAGGATTATCGCATGAAAGCAGCTATAACATTCGATGGAAGTCTATATCTAGAAGCTGCAAGGGCCCTGGAAGAAATGAATGGGAAAGTATTGCCTGGATGTCTTTCATGGCAGAAGATACAATGCCAACAATTGTTTTCTAGTTCTGTGTCCTGTCTTGCAGCAGTGTATCATGTTATTAAGAATCAGCTGGATACTTTACTTGCAAGCTTCCGTCATAGAAAGGGTATTTGTTACAACCAACTCCATATTTGTTCCTAACTAAGCTCATTTATATGTGTGCATTGTCTTTTCTCAGTTGGGTTCTGAACCAAATAAATCAATTTTAGGTGCATTAACTAATTTATTTATCTTAATAATACTTCACAATCAATTCCTTATTTGTTTCTGATTAGGCTGATTTATGTATGTTCATTGTCATTTTTCAGTTGGCTTCTCAAACAAATAATTCACATTTAGGTGCATTAGCTGATTTGTAGAATTATAGTAACTAATTCACATTGTCATTTTAACTACCTAACCTCAGTATAATTTCTCAAAATATGGGTGATTTCCTCCTTGTTTTGAAAGAATGATGAAACCCACCCCCCACCCAGGAAGTGCCTGGTGCAATGTGCTTTATGCTGTACATATTACTTCCTGGTTTTTGTTCCCATTGTTTAATCAAAAGAATGTATGATTATCCCACCCCTCATGTGCCCATCTAATATATTGGTTCTAATAACTTTCAATGGTAAAGTTGCATTTTGCAAGGACTCCATTTTTGTTGCTTGTCATGGATGAAGATTAAAAAATAGAGCTATTAAGGTTTATGTTTTCTTGGAAATTAACTATTCTGTAGCACTAGAAAGTCCCCTTCATTTGTGCTGAATGAATTATAACTTTTCCGAAACAATATTTCAAGTTTTGCAAATGAATAATGTATAATTGGCAGCTGACAATACTTCAGCTGTTTGCAGGTGTTGAGTGCAATCTTCATAGGAATGAGAATGGTTCCTATAGAGTTACCATATCTGCTGGTGCCACGAAACTTGTGGCAGAAGTGAGAAAACCATTTGAGCAGCTTATGAAAGGGAAAATAATAGATCATGGTGGCATTACTCCAACAGTTCTGCAGCATTTATTTTCTCGGGAAGGGATCGTTCTTATGAAGTCAATTCAGCAGGAGACAGGAACCTATATTCTTTTTGACAGGCATACCCAGACTTTGAGAATCTTTGGTTCTTCAAACAAGATTGATATGGCAGAGAAGAAATTTGTGGATTTGCTTCTGTCGCTTCACGAAAGCAAGCAACTTGAAGTCCATCTTCGTGGAGAAGCTTTGCCCCCAAATCTGATGAAGAGAGTGGTTCAGAGGTTTGGAGCAGACCTTAATGGGATCAAGGAAATGTTTCCTGAGGGTAACTTCTGTCTAAATGTCAAACAGCATTGTATCTCTATCAGTGGTCCCAAAGAAGTGAAGCAAAAAGTTGAAGACGTAATTTATGAGATGGCTCAAACAAGTAGTCTGCAGAATCAAAGGAGTGATGATGAAGCTGACTGCCCAATTTGCTTGTGTGAGGTGGAGGAGAGTTTCAAGCTAGAAAACTGTTTCCATGTCTTCTGCCGATCATGCTTGGTGGAGCAGTGTGAGTCTGCCATCAGAAGCAGAGAAGGTTTCCCCATGTGCTGTATGCATAAAGGTTGTAAGGCTCCAATCCTGATTGCCGACTTGAAGTCTCTGTTATCAATCGAAAAACTGGAGGAGCTTTTCAGGGCATCATTAGCGGCTTTCGTGGCAGCAAGCGGAGGTTCTTACAGGTTTTGCCCATCGCCCGACTGCCCTTTAGTTTATCGTGCTGCTGATCCAGGCACTACCGGGGAACCATTCATCTGCGTTGCATGTTATGCAGAAACATGCACGAGTTGCCACCTCGAGTGCCATCCATTCATTTCTTGTGTCAAGTACCGTGAGATTAAAGATGACCCAGACTACAACTCTCTGAAAGCATGGAAAAAGGGAAAAGAGAACGTGAAGAATTGCCCCGACTGCTCGTTGACAATCGAGAAGGTGGACGGGTGCAATCACATTGAGTGCAAGTGTGGGAAACATGTTTGCTGGGTCTGTTTGGAGTTCTTTGCTACAAGTGATGATTGCTATGACCATTTGAGGTCTGTACATTCCACCATTATATGACATGCTTCTCCAATTTCAACTGCATTTCTGTTTCGTGTATATTTTTCTGTTCTATACATACTTAGAACTTGTGTACATATGCTTAGGCCATAATTCCCCCAGTATCATAGCAGGATTTGGATTTATTGCAAAGTCTCTCGTACTTAATGTCTCCACACGTGTTATGGAGTGATAAATTACAGTGATTCCTGAATACGAATTGAGAAAATTCTTGTATCATATTTTAATTTTATTAGAGAGAAAATGACACATTCTTTTTGAATCATAGTAATATGTTTTCTCCTTCAATTATAGATGCTTCCACTATTTCTCCCTCAATTATTCTTTAAGTAGCTAGTTTTACCAAAATTGTTAATTATTAGGATAGACATTCAAAAATCAAATTCCTAAAAAATAAGGTAGTATTTTTTTTTAGTAATATCAACTAAATTTCTCAATGTCATTACTTTTTTAATTAAACGTGTAAAATATTAATTGTATGTTCAGAAACAAGAATTAGAAACTATTTTGCTCCATTGGTTTAAATAAACAATGACATTGAGAGAAAACTTACACGGAGTATTTTAAATTATGATTTATTATAAATTCAGTCTTCTTTAGCTCAATTTTACGTGATAATGAATTGATGGCATTAACAATCTTTCAGGACACAAATCAAATCATGATGCCTCATCTTTGATTCATTGTTTATGACTTTATGCAGTGATGAATTGATGGCATTACAACATACAAACATAAGAACGTATGTATCCGGCCATATCCAGCTGACCCAGTACAACAAACGAACGCGTCGTAACACTGGAAAACAAAACATACAATGAAAACGCTATCATATATAATTGAAGTTATAATGCGAAAACATCAGACAAATAATTAAACAACAATTATATTTAACGTTGACAGACGATAGCAACATTAATACATTATGATTCTTCTGCCCCACGTAAGTCAAATTCTATATTTATATTCTGTTTGTTCTCGGTGGCAGCGTTTCAATCCGCCATGCCATTATTTTATTACAGCTTGACGAAGTTAGCTAGCTTGTTATCGAGAATGGAGACACAACAAGAATATAAGGCAAATTGCCGTATAGAATTCCATTTTCTCAATACGACCAACTGCTCAAAATCAAGACTTTCTTCCAAAGACTCATCACCTAGATTCCAAAGACTCATCACCCAGATTCCGATCTATCAAGAATAGTGAGATAAGCCCGCATGGGCAGCTCAATTGGTCACATTGGTAAAGTTTGAGAAGAAAAATCAGGGATCAAGTTTTACCAGAGTGTGTGAGCAACCTCTCAAAGTGAAGAAGCTCGTTCTGTTCAGTAAGCAAAGATCTAGTCTATGTGTTCAGCTGAGTTACCATAATTTACATCATTTATACTCTGTCGGTCGGGGCGTGGGAGCACTTGGGATTGGGGATTCAACCTTTTGGGAATAAAGAATAGTGAGATGAAAATAAAAAGTTACAATTACACCAACCAACACATTTGGAGGCAACTGCAACCAAGTTGGTCGAACTGTTAGCTTATTAATTACAAGGTTCCAAATTCAACTCCGAGTGAGAGTGACCTATTGGTCATCTTAGCTTGAATCATGCAGTTATGGGCATCTTAGGTCGGTTTACAGGTCCTTTGATGATTAAGGTTATAGGGAGGGCGGGATTCACCTAGTGCACACCCTCAATTAGTGGCTACGAGTTTCTCTCGTTGCCAAAAAGAAAAAAAGAATAGTGAGATGAAATGGATTTGTTGTAAGAAACAGACACGGTCAAGGTTATGGTGACGATGAGCCGGCTAGAAAGAGAACATTATATTTTTGGAGATTTCTATACTAAATTACTAATATAATAAAGTGTTTAGCACTTATCAGCTAGCTAACTGCTGGCCTGCATGTCAGCCAATCCAATTCATCAGCCAAAGGGCATATTATAAGTGAAAGGTGATTAATGGCTTCATGTGCATGAAGAAAGAGTATTAGTTCAGTTGATAATTAATTAGCCTTAATTTCAGAAGAAAATATAATATAATGGAGAAGAAAAAAGGGGATAATGGCATGTTCAGATATGCTGATGGAGTGGACAAGCTGTTTATGTGTTTTGGAACACTGGGGAGCATAGGAGATGGGCTGCAAGTTCCTCTCATGATGTACGTTCTTAGCGATGTGATTAATGAGTACGGAAGTCTCGACAGCGCAGTCTCTATTCACACTGTTAACAAGGTTAATGTTGCAGTTAATGTTGTTTGTTCAGATCAAAAGTTGTTTAATTTCTTAACCTTTTTGCTCTTATTAATGCTGCAGTATTCACTCAGGCTGCTTTATGTTGCAATATTGGTTGGACTATCTGCTTTTGTTGGTATACTTTTGATGTTTATAAGTGCTGTTTTTTCATGGTTACATAAAAAAATTTGGATGGGTGTTTTGATCTGATCTGTTTGTCTTAATGTTTTACAGAAGGGCTGTGTTGGGCAAGAACAGCTGAAAGGCAGACATCTAGGTTGAGATTAGAATACCTTAAAGCTGTGCTTAAACAAGAAGTTGGGTTCTTTGACACACAAGCTGCTGAGTCTTCCACAACCTTTCAAGTTATTTCAACCATTTCTGCTGATTCCAATACAATCCAAATCACCATAGGGGAAAAGGTATTGTACACTTCTTGCCTACAATCAAAGAAAACTGAACAACCAATGACCTTGTGGTCTAGTGGCACCCGGTTGCACTCCCATGTGGAAGGGGGTGGGTTCAAGTCTCAACTGAGGCGCTGCTGTTTCTTTGTGCTTCAGTAAGTTGAGAAAGTAGTTATGAACAGATTGTATCAGAGTCAGTAGTACTCAAAAAAAAAAAAACTGAACAATAGCAACTACGACATGAGGTGTGCACTGGGTAAATCCAGTCTTATAGCCCTAGCTGACAAATGACTACAAGTAGGTAAACCAGCCTAGATTGTTCATAGCTAACTAACTCAAACCAAGAAGGCTAATAGGCCAGTCCCGCTAGGAGTCAAACTTGTAACCTTGTGGTTATCAAGTCAATAGTCTGACCAACTGGGCTGGATTACATAAGAATGTATGTCTTTTTTAATGTTTGGGAACTTCAAGAACAGGATTATCAAGATTGAACTTCTTTTCTTGCTCCAGTTACATAAAGTTCAATTATAATATTTGGGACTATTCTTGTTTGGCTTAGAAGTTACTGAGAATGTGTTGTCCTTTTGGTACAGATACCTGATTGCCTGGCCTATCTATCTTCCTTCTTCTTCTGCTTCATATTTGCCTTTGTGCTCTCATGGAAACTCACATTGGCAGCTATACCATTCACCATGATGTTCATCGCCCCGGGGCTGGGATTCGGGACGATGATGATGAAAGTGGCGATGCAGGGGATCGAGTCGTATGGGGTTGCTGGCGGGATTGCAGAGCAGGCGATTTCATCTATAAGAACTGTATATTCTTATGCTGCTGAGCACCAAACTCTCGAGAAGTTCAGCCAAGCACTACAGAAAGTAATAGAGTTGGGGATTAAGCAAGGCTTTGCAAGGGGACTAATGATGGGAAGCTTTGGAGTGGTTTATATCAGCTGGGGTTTTCAAGCATGGCTTGGATCTGTTCTGGTCAGTAAGAAGGGCGAAAAGGGCGGTGATATTTTCGTGGCGGGGTTCAACGTTCTAATGGCGGGACTGTAAGTAACACACTGTACTACTAAACCACAATGAAAATGATATTTGGCTGACCTGATATAGGAACTCTTTGTGAATTGTGATTGCAGAAATATCTTGACAGCTCTTCCAAATCTCACCGCGATAACAGAAGCAAAGGCTGCTTCTATTCGGATATCTGAGATGATTGATCGCGATCCAGCCATAGACACTGAAGACAAGAAGGGGAAAGCACTGTCATATGTGAGGGGAGAAATTCAGTTCAAAGGTGTATATTTCAGTTACCCCTCGAGGCCCGATACTGCTGTCCTGCAAGGGCTGGATGCCACGATCCCGGCTGGGAAAACCGTGGGGATTGTCGGGGGCAGTGGCTCTGGCAAGTCCACTGTCATTTCGTTGCTCCAAAGATTCTATGATCCCATTGAAGGCGAAATTTACCTGGATGGATACAAGATAAAGAGACTGCATCTTAAATGGTTGAGGTCCCAATTGGGACTTGTTAACCAAGAGCCAATCCTTTTCGCAACATCCATTAAAGATAATATCCTGTTTGGCAAGGAAGATGCATCAATGGAAGATGTAGAGAGAGCAGCCAAGGCTGCAAATGCACATGATTTCATCATCAAGCTACCAGATGCTTATGAAACTAATGTGAGAGAATTTCTACCTCACAACTCTTTTGTTTTTCTCTGAAGCATGGTTGAAAAAACCGCTAGGCGCTACTCGGGCGCTCGGGGAGCGCCTAGCGCTTAGGAGGTCTAGGCAGAGCTTAGGCGGCCTAGGAGGTCTAGACAGCCTAGGCAGAGCTTAGGCGGCCGGCCGTCTAGACCACCATTTAAGGTGATACGCTAAGCGGTCAACTAGCACCTAACGCGTAGACGGTGATTAATCGGCGCCTAGGCGTGATTTTTGCAATACTGGTCTGAAGTTAACAAAATGTTTTGCTTTTGGGGTTTCTAGGTTGGGCAATTCGGGTTCCAATTATCTGGAGGCCAAAAGCAGAGAATAGCCATTGCAAGAGCTTTGATCAGAGACCCGAGGATCTTGCTGTTAGATGAAGCCACGAGTGCCCTAGATGCCGAATCTGAAAGAATTGTACAAGAGGCGATTGATCACGCGTCAATTGGGAGGACTGCAATAGTCATAGCACATCGTTTATCCACGATTAGAATGGCGAAGCTAATAATGGTTCTTCAACAAGGGAGGGTAGTCGAATCTGGATCACATGCACATCTTATGGAAATGAATGATGGAGAGGGTGGAGAGTACTACAATATGGTGAGAATGCAGCAGCAATCAGGTATTCAACACGAAGCTACCCCGAGTAGCCATAGGCAAAAGATTGATAAGAAAAGGCGCCATAAAATGAGTGTACCTTCTAGTCCACTGAGTGTGAGATCAAGTGCAGCCAGCACTCCTGTTATGTATCCATTTAGCCCCGCGCTTTCCATGAGCCCGGCAATTCCACACAGCGGGATATATTCTGCTCCCTACTCGGTCCAATACGAAGATTCCTTTGATAGTGACGATGAGGACAGAAACAAACCGGCTTATCCTGCTCCTTCACAGTTGCGTTTGCTGAAAATGAATGCACCCGAGTGGCCTCGAGCCCTGCTTGGATGCATCGGAGCAATTGGCTCGGGAGCTGTACAGCCCATAAACGCATACTGCGTTGGAGGTCTCATTGCAGTTTACTTCCGAACAGACAAATCCACCATCCAATCTCACGCTAGGATCTACACTTATGTCTTCATAGGCCTCGGTGTTTTCAACATGTTCACTAATGTTCTCCAGCACTACAATTTCGCAGTCATGGGGGAAAAACTAACTAAAAGGGTTAGGGAGAAGCTACTCGAGAAACTCATGACCTTCGAGATTGGATGGTTCGACCAAGACGAAAACGCAAGTGCAGCCATATGTGCTCGGCTATCAACCGAAGCTAACATGGTTCGTTCCCTTGTAGGAGACCGGATGTCACTGCTAGTTCAAGCCATCTTCGCAGCCACCTTTGCTTACACTTTAGGGCTTTTCCTATCATGGAAACTAGCCCTTGTGATGATGGCAGCTCAGCCTTTGCTCATTGGAAGCTTTTATGCCAGAAGTGTTCTTATGAAGAGCATGTCTGCAAAAGCACAGAAAGCACAAAGGGAAGGAAGCCAATTAGCAAGTGAAGCAGTCGTTAATCATAGAACTATCACTGCTTTCTCGTCTCAGAAAAGAATCGTTGGCCTGTTTAAAGCAACCTTAGAAGAGCCAAGAAAGGAAAGCATCAGGCAATCATGGTTTGCAGGCATGGGGCTATTCAGCTCCCAATTTCTCGCAACAGCTTCTACAGCTTTAGCCTACTGGTATGGTGGAAAGCTACTAACAGAAGGACAAATATCCCCCGAGAAACTTTTCAGAGCATTTCTCGCACTGCTTTTCACTGCCTATACAATTGCCGAAGCAGGAAGCATGACCAAGGATATATCACGAGGAAGCGATGCTGTCCGCTCAGTATTCGCTATCCTGGATAGAGAATCCGAGATTAAACCAGACAGCTCAGTGGCAGTTGATGCAAAAAAGGCAGAGATTATGGGTCGAGTTGAGTTTAAGAAAGTGTTCTTCGCTTACCCTACAAGACCCGACCAGCTGATTTTCAAAGGCCTTAG
>CM008333.1:12206059-12222775 GCA_002525835.2 Ipomoea batatas | reverse complement strand
CGAGACCGACACTCAGGAAGTTCCGACTCTTCGTTTTAACTTTCACTTTTTCATCCCAATTCACCACCACTAAAAGAACAAAAAGACTTAAAAAAAACTAAAGCAAAAATTTTTAAACATAAAATCAATCAAAAAGCCAAAAACAAAAACTGAAATTTAAAAATGCACAACCCAAAAAAAAATGCAAGAACAAAAATAAAAATTGAAGTAAGCTATAAGATACTCCAGCTTTGTATAATATTGTGTTCCAACACGCTACAATTTGTGTGCCATGCAAGCTATACTAGTTGGAAAAAACATATGTACAGAATATATGCACATTTTCCCATGAGACTGTGAGACAACGTGAATGCACACAGTTTACTTTACGAATACGCACACACTAAATTGTGTGGACTGATATAAGTCATGTTGGGCGAAGTGCACACACTCTAGACTGTGTGCATTCACGTTGTCTCTTACAATCTCACAGGAAGATGTGTGTGTGTGTGTGTGTGTGTGTGTGTATATATATATATATATATATATATATATGCGGACGAATCACAGTGCGCCACGTGTTCGTAATGTAGTTGCACCTAATGTTATAACTAGGTGCACGTAATGTTATAACTAGGTAAACATAGGTGCACCTAGGTGCATAAATGTTAACAAGGTAAATTACTTGCACCTGTAACTGAAAATAGGTGCACGCGTGCAAGTAAAATGTATTACAAGTGCAAGTAAATTATACAATGAGCATCAATACTAAGTGCACCTAATGTTATAACTAGGTGCACCAGGTGCATGAATATTAACAAGGTAAATTACTTGCATTCTGTTTAAATGTGGTCGCGCCTTCCCGTGCGGTCGATGCGGTTCACACCACTATGTATACAAATACACACCACTCAATGTTAAAAAATGCACCACAATGAAAAATATACAAAAACACGAAAAATCACACCACACACTCAAAATAATGCACCATAACTCCCCTGTCCCTAAAGGTGCATTTCCTAATGGTGCATACCTAGTGGTCTGTTTTTTGGTGATGCATACCTAATGGTGCATATTTGTGTGGTGCATTTTCTAACATTGAGTGGTGTATATTTGTACACGTAGTGGTGCGGTCGCACTGACCGCACGTTAAGGCGCGACCACACTTGATCATGACCATATATATATATGTATATATATATATATATGTATGTATATATATATGTATGTATATATATATGTATGTATATATATGTATGTATATATATATGTATGTATATATATATATATATGTATATATATATATATGTATGTATATATATATATGCCCTTGTTCACATGAGGACCCATAATAATAGAGGGCTATGAGGACTAATCTTAACCATCAAATCAAAAAGCATAAACAACCAAGATTAGAATATGATTATAATGATGAGGGCGCAGAGAAATAGTAATTAAGGGCATATAAGATGTTTTATATGAATTACTAACATGGAAGACTTATTTATAATTAAGGTTAGAGAATCACTACTGCATAACATTCGGACGCCACCCCAAACCAAACGACTTGCAATTCAAAAAAAAATGTGCAACAACGTAGAAGACGTTGAAGGGGATTATGACCAGACAATAACAGACGCCTCCATGGAGAAGCATGTCGTCGGAATGGTTGAAAGTAAGTTTCGGAACTTGTTTTTTTTTTTTGTTTTATTTTTTTAAAAACGGAATGTGTGTGCCTTTCATGAAGCTTCATTGTGTAGTTAGTGATGAACCTGCCAAAGTTGCATGCTTAAATTGAAAATTTCATGAATAACGAGAAGTTTACTTGTGCGTGCATTTAATTCGTTGTAAACCCAGAATGCCGAGATCGTGTCACTTACTTGCATTTAATCCCATGTTTACTGCTAAATGGGATAAAATTCGAAGCATTAAAGAACAAAGGAAATTGCATATAGGGTTGGACGGAAAGCATTAATTGTTTCATTGGAATTTTAATGTGTGCATGTTTGGGATTTTTTGGGTGCTTGCGTGGGTCATATCGTGAGCCTTGCTGAAAGTAGGAAATACTGCCAATGAAAAATTTCAAAAACTTAGACAAAAGAAAGAAAGTCGAATCATGTTTGGTGTAGGAAAATATGGTGTGGAGATTGTTTAAGGTTTTTCAAAAATCAATAAGTATATGAATAGTGTTAATACGTTTAGAGTTTGGGACAGAGCACAGAATATATAAACTGTAAAAACGGAGAATGTGTTGAGTGCGGATGATAATTGAATTAATATAGTGTGAATATTGAGTATAATGTTTGGCAATTAATGATATAATGTGTGCATATAGACATAGACGGACAGGGCACCAATGGGCAATTGGATGAGCCCGAAATATGCCAAGGAGGGAACGACANTTTTGTATTAGATAATTTGTTTGTTGGCATGCTCAGTGTGTTTTTGAGGCATACACAGTAGGATAAATATGGATGGAGATATGAAATGTTTGTTTGCAGGCAATTTTTTATTACCCAACCATTGTTTCCTTTATTTATATATATATACATATATATATAAAATAAATTAGTGGGTAGTTGGTAGGCTTGAGATCCGTGCATCTTGAGCTCCCAACTTTGTTGTTTTTTATCCCTTTTTATTTATTTGTCTCCTAATAATTATTGTTGTTTTGTCTTCCTCTGCATTTATTGCAGTTTGTCTCCTTCTGCATTTATTGCAGTTTTTCCTTCTCGTTTTTTTACGAGGTTCGTTTTGGAGTGCTTCATGATATATACGGTCATGGCTAGTGTGATACTCATTCTGATCGAAGTAGACGACAACTCAATGTCTCTCATGAACATCAGTTCAATCGGGAGGATACCCACTGATGAACCGGCCAAAAACACAAGCCTGGATATGTACCATCAGTTGGGGAAAATGTCAATGGACTTTTGTAAGAAGAAAAAGATTCAGGTGGTTTGCAAGTTGTTCCAAGGTCGACTTGTACACATTCTGCAGCCATCAATCTTTTGACAAAAGTTGTAAGGTCCTATAAGGATCAAAACTCTCATGTAACACAATCTGCGAATCTAAGTTTTATTAGCTTAGCTAGAAAATTTAGTTCTATGTCAGATTGTATGGAATGGCTTTACATTCTATTAAACTTTGTTGTACTTGTTTCGAATGTTTATTACTGAAGGTTTATTATTATCAAAAAAAAAAGTAATAATTCTTATCCATTTTGTTTTATTAATTGTTTCCTTATATTAATCCCACTTTGACTCAGTCCTTATACCGTGGACCATGGGTCATGGTTGATACTGCAGTTATGTTGAATTGATATTGCAGTTATGTTGAACGGATACTGCAGTTGTGTTGAAGGGAAACTGCAGTTGCGCGAAACAGAAGCCATTTCATCTGTCTGTAAATGCAGTTGTGTTGAACTGATACTGCAGTTGTGTTGAATGGATACTGCAGTTGTGTTGAACGGATGAACGACCTCTATTCCGCGTAACTGCAGTTTCCTTTTAACACAACTGCAGTATCTTTTCAACACAGCTGCAGTATCCGTTCAACACAACTACAATATCAGCCATGACTACGGTCCACAATGCATTGTGGACCATGGTCCACCATATAATTTGCCACTTTGACTGGATGCATTGCTTTATTATTTTAAACTACAAGTGAAAGCCAAGGACCTTGTAGTCCAGTGGCATCAAACTCTTCTCTTTATACGGGAGGTGGTGGGTTCGAGCTTCAGTGGAGGCAATACGAGAAAGTAGTTATGAACAGATACTGCATTGTAAAATAGAGTTAGTAGATAGTAAAAAAAAAAAAACTACAAATGGAAGTATTTTGTAGCTTCCAAACTTCAATTTGCTCACTGCTTCTATTGTCTATAATTCTAATAGAATTATGTGCTAGTTTTTACCCCTCCATCCAAACTTTATTACGGAGTATATATTAATCTTTTGGCAAAAATATTAATTTGGCATTATTATTATTATTATTATTATTATTATTTTGAGAAAGGCCTGAATGTTATTATTGCTCTGCCAATTTTGTCATGTCTTTTCTTTTTAGTAATTTACCCCTATATTTTCAATATTCAGTCAATTTGGTCATTTTGTTGCCAATATTAACAATCTACCCAAATATATTTATTTATTTTTATCTTTCTATCTCATATTATCATTTTAAACCATCACTTAGGCTCTGTTTGGCAGAGTTTTTTAGGAGCTTATAACTTGTTTTAAGCTACTAATAAATTATAAGCTCTGTTTGGTAACGTTCCTAAAATAAGTTAGGCTATGTTTGTCAAACATAGCTGAAAAATAGCTGAAAACTGAAAAGCTATAAGCTCGAAGCTGAAATCTAAAGAGCTGTTAAACTAGTTGTTATGCTTAAAAGTGTTTGGTAAAATTAGCTTTTTGATAAGCTGATAAATGTAAAATGATTAAAAAGGACATCTTCATACAATTTAAACAGTTTTAAATTTAAATAGGTTTGTTTATATATTAAAATATAAAATAGTGAAATTAATATATTTTAATAAAAATATAAAGTAAGAACATATATTTGAAAAAATATAAAGTAAAAAAAAAAATTTTTATAACTCGTAAAGTTAGTTCATACAAAAATTAATGTTCAAACACAAATGTCAAATTGAAATTACAACCAAATATATTGAAGAGAAAAAGTAAAAAAGGTTTAGCCAAAAAGGTTTTAATTGTGAAGGCTAAATGATGTCATTTTTTAAAAAATAATAAGGTTAAAGATGGAAAAAAAGTTAGGAAGCTACTAGCTTATTTTGAAACGCTATCAAGGTTAAAGATGGAAAAAAATTTAGGAAGCTACTAGCTTATTTTGAAATGCTATCTTAGATAGCGTTCAAAAATAAGCTCTTATTTTAAGCTACTAGCTTATTTTAGGAACATTACCAAATAGAGCTTATACCTTATTAGTAGCTTAAAATAAGCTATAAGCTCCTAAATAAGCTCTGCCAAACAGAGCCTTAGTAGTTTAAAATAAGAGCTTATTTTGAAATGCTGCCTAAGGTAGCGTTTCAAAATAAGCTACTAGATTCCTAACCTTTTTTTTCATATTTAACCTTATTATTTTAAAGAAATGACTTCCTTTGCCATTTCCAATTAAAACCCTTTTCTCTTCTTCTTTATTCGCAACTTTCACGATAATTGCTTCATCTTCATTCGCACTCCGCAGAAGCATCGCCATCAGCCATCTCGTTCCGCCGTTTGCAACTGGTCAATCGCCATAGCACCAGTCCTTAGGTATGTATATATTTATTTTGTTGTATTACTTGTATATATTTTGTTCTATTGCATCTCGTATATCCGTAGGCGTGTATATGATATATATTTCGATGTATTATTTGTATTATTTGAATGGTTAGACGGCATAATTTGAAGACTTAAAGCAAGTTAATACATAGAATTCAATATGCCAAAAGTTATATAAGTAATATAATCTGCAGTGTTTCTTATTGAAGATTGTAAAATTTTTTATCTATCATTACCTCACGTACTTGTATTGTAATCTGTATGACTCTACCCAAGTTTTGTCATCTCATTTTAGTTTTGTATTAGATAATTTGTTTGTTGGCATGCTCAGTGTGTTTTTGAGGCATACACAGTAGGATAAATATGGATGGAGATATGAAATGTTTGTTTGCAGGCAATTTTTTATTACCCAACCATTGTTTCCTTTATTTATATATATATACATACACACACACATATATTACAGAAATGAAGTGGTTTCGGGTATTCAACACCATTGTTTTCTTTTGTTTTTGTTTTTTTATTTTTTGATATATATATATAGAAATGGTTTTCAAGTATTCAACCACGGTTCCCTTTTCCTTTTGTTTTTAGAATAAGGTTCAAATTGGCCACTGAACGTAACCTAAAAGTGTAATTAGGCAACTGAACGAAAAAAATGTGCAATTAGGCCACTGAACACTCCAAATACATGCAATTTCACCTAATAACAAGTTACCTTCCATTCCATCAGGTTGCCTACTTACCTGGACTGTGATGTGGCATTTTAAAATAATTTTTAATAATAAATATAAAAAAATAAAAATTTAAAATTTAAAAAATATTAATTTTTAATATTTTAAATATTAATTTTTAGTATTTTCAATATTAATTTTTTAATATTTTTAATATTATTATTTTAATATTTTTAATTAATTTTTATTTTTAAAGTTTATTATTTAATAAATATTAAAATTAAAAATTAAAAATTAAAAAATATATATATTTAATATTAAGTTTTTAATATTTTTTAATATTAATATTTTTAATATTTTTAATTAATTTTTAATTTTAAAGTTTATTATTAAAAAAATATTTTAAAATGTCTACTCACCATCCATATAAGCAGGCGACCTGATGAAATGGAAGATAACCAGCTATCAGGTGAAATTGCATGCATTTAGAGTGTTCAGTGGCCTAATTGCACATTTTTTTTGTTCAGTGGCCTAATTACACTTTCAGGTTACGTTCAATGGTCAATTTGAACCTTATTCCTTTTTTTTAAAAAAAAAATTCTATTCAAGTATTCAACTACTAATGCTTATTTAAATTGGGTTATTTAAATTATTTGATGCGTTTAGCCTCATTAAACTGAAACTTTAACTTATTATTATTATTATTATTATTATTATTATTATTATTATTATTATTATTATTATTGTTATTTCTAAATTAGCAATATGGCTTCATCAAATGATAATATAGATGGAGAGAATTTTAAGTGGACTAACGAGTGCATGGTGCTCTTTTGTGAGATTTGTATCAAATATATTCGAAAGAATGGGCGTGGGTTAATGAAATGGAAAGAAATTAAAGAAGAGTTTGAAGCTACCGCCAAACAGAAAATTGCACATAAAAGTTTAAAGAATAAGTGAGATGCTATGAAAAAAGAATGGAGAACTTGGAAGCAACTGAAACGTGAAGAAACTGGTTTAGGGTGGGATCCTAGTACACATAAGATTAGTGGCTCCGATGAATGGTGGGAGAAAAAATCAAGGTTAGTATTATAGATTTTTAAGATTAAAACATAATTATAGTTTGGTGTTGATTGTAAACTTATTCTTTTCATTTCTTTTGTAGGAGAACTCCGAGTATTAAAAAATTCGTAATAAATCCATAGATCCTGCAATGGATGATTTATGGTCTAAATTATTTGAAGATAGTTATGCAAATGGTGAAGGTTGTGTTGCACCCACTATGGATCCTCAATTAGTGTAGCATGTGGATATTGGGGAAGAAAATATAGAAAGTGAAGAAGAGAATAGGATTAGGCAAGGATTTGAAGATTTGTTATATTCTCAGGATAACCAACATTATTCTTTGCATGATTTGGAGGTAGATGAGTCTTTATTTTGGAATAATTTCATGAGTGAGGTGAACTGTTGTGTTGGTAACCAGGATGTTAGTGGCACTCAAGTACCTAGACAATCTCAAAGTAATAATGTTAGAAAATGTGCAGAAACTCAAAATATTGGTCTTAAACCCACTCAAATGAAGCGTAAGAGGAGACAATCAGGAGAAGCAACTAAAGTTTCTAGTCAATTGGATAATTTGATTTAAAACTCAAATCGGGCATTGGACGTTTTAATAGGGGATAGTACTGTGAATACTCAAAGTAGTACAAGTGTTAGTCTTGTTGTAGCAATAACTGTTATTAACCGCATTGTTACTGATGGTATTATGGAAAAAGGTTGAGATTTGTGGTGAAGGAGATTCGCAACAATATTGCTACTTCATTATGGTATGCTAGATCATGATTTGCTAATAGTTTTATTTTCAAATGTTAAATTTTAATATGTAAACAAACCAATTTAAATTTTATGAAGATGCCATTTTTAGTCCTTTTACATTTATCAGCTTATCAAAAAGCTAAATTTTACCAAACACTTTTAAGCATAACAGCTAGCTTAATAGCTCTTCAGTTTTAGCTCATAGCTTATAGCTTTTCAGCATTCAGCTACCTTTTCAGCTAGGTTTGCCAAACATAGCCTTATAAGACTCTGTTTGACATGTCTAGCTAAAAAGCTAACTGAAAATTGAAAGCTGAAAAGCTAGTAGCTAACAAACTAAGGCTCTATTTGGCAGAGCTTATTTAGGAGCTTATAGCTTATTTTAAGCTACTAATAAGCTATAAGCTCTGTTTGGTAATATTTTCAAAATAAACTAGTAGCTTAAAATAAGAGTTTTTTTTAAAAGCTACCATAGGTAGCGTTTCAAAAATAAGATAGGAGCTTTCTAACTTTTTTTCATCTTTATCCTTATTATTTTAAATAAATGACATTTTTTACCTTTCCCGATTAAAATCCTTTTCCGCAACTCTCTACCCCAGCAACTCCTTAAAGTTCTAACTCCAATCGTCCATCCATAAATAAATGATATCATTTACACTCACCAATTAAAAATATTTTTTTCTTTTGTTTTAATTTAATATATCTCATATATATATTATAAAAAAAACTTTTTTTTTTATAAATTAAATATATATCATATCTTATACTTAATAATATAAAAACAATATAATAATATCACATCATTTAAATTTTATGAAAATGTCATTTTTACTCTTTTTACATTTATCAGCTTATCAAGAAAATTAATTTACCAAACACTTTTAAGCATAATCACCTAGTTAACCGCTCTTCAGTTTCAGCTTCTAGCTTTTCAGTTTTCAGTTACCTTTCAGCTAGGTTTGTCAAACATAGCCTAACTAATTGAAATTAAAGTGCTTGATAAAATTAATTGTTGAATTAACTTATAAGTGTAAAAGGACATAAAAAGATAAAATAAAATATCAAAATTTTGATTAATTAAGGGTAGCTTGTATAATTTTTTTATAAATTAATAAAGATTAAAAAAATAGTTAAAAAGCCAGGAGCTTATTTTTAAACGCTACTTAGGATGGTGTTTCAAAATAAGCTATTATTTTAATTTTCCCATATTTTATCAAACAGGGCTTATAACTTATTTATAGCTTAAAATAATAAGCTCTAAAATAAGAAACAAAGCTTAAGGGCGGCGTTTGACAGAGCTTATTTAGGAGTTTATAGCTTAATTTAAGTTACTAATACGCTATAAGCTTTATTTGGTAATGTTCCCAAAATAAGCTAATAACTTAAAATAAGAGCTTATTTTGATAAGCTACTTTGGTTATGTTTGGCAAACCTAGCTAGCTGAAAAGGTAGCTGAAAGCTGAAAAGTAGCTGAAAGCTGAAAAGCTATAAGCTCGAAGCTGAAATCTGAAAAGCTGTTAAACTAGTTGTTATGCTTAAAAGTGTTTTGTAAAATTAGTTTTTTGATAAGCTGATAAATGTAAAAAGACTAAAAAGGACATCTTCATAAAATTTAAATAGTTTTAAATTTATTTTTTTTGAAAACAAATAGTTTTAAATTTAAATAGGTTTGTTTACATATTAAAATATAAAATAATGAAATCAATATATTTTAATAAAAATATAAAGAACATATATTTGAAAATATATAAAGTAAAACAAAATGTTTATAATTCATAAAATTAGTTCATACAAAATTATTGTTCAAACAAAAATGTCAAATTGAAATTACAACGAAACATATTGATCAAATTGAAAAGGCCAAAAGAGTTTTAATTGGGTGGGGTAAATGATGTCATTTATTTAAAATAATAAGGATAAATGTGGAAAAAAGTTAAGAAGCTACTAGCTTATTTTTGAAAAGCTACCTAAAGTAGCATTTCAAAATAAGCTCTTATTTTAAGCTACTAGCTTATTTTGAGAACATTACCAAACAGAGTTTATAGCTTATTAGTAACTTAAAATAAGCTATAAGCTCCTAAATAAGCTCTGCCAAACAGAGTCTTATGTAGCTCAAAAATAAGTTAGTAGTTTTTTAATTGTTTTTCCATCTTTATTCTTATTACTAGTTTTATACGCGCATTGCGCGAATGAGTTATGCCCAATGTTTATATTTAAATAAATATTTGAAAGTATATCAATGTAAGATTATATAGGAGAAGTTTATACATGGGTAATTGAATGTCGAATTTTTTATTTAAATATCTAACTCAAAGTATATGAATCCAAGATAATATAGAAAATTCATTATAATTATTACTAAAATAAATGTTTGCAACCTTGTAAAATCGATAGTCTAAATATTTGGTCTAAAAATGATAGTCTAAATAAATACTACTTTTAATTTGAATTTTTCTAAGTGTTATTCTCTTTTGAGTAACATTGTCATTGCCTTCATCTTTACTATTTGTTTTCTTCCTTTTTGTTGGTAGTGTGTTATTTGCAATTCGGTTATTGTTGGTAGCATAGATGACAACGTCATGCAATGAGATTATGATATAGGAGCTATGGATCAGACTTTCCTTTAGGTGTTCTGCTTGGGGTTCATTTGGTTCAACCATTATTGTTGAATGAGTTATTGTGAATAAAGAAATCCCTAGTTTAAGAAAAAAAGATTAAATAAATTAATAAAAATTTGAAAATTTAAAATATTATGTATTCCAAAGATATTAAAAGATAGTTTCTCGCTTCAATTTGTTGGGTAATGGGTTATTTGAGTACTTTCATTGTCAACAAATCTCCCAAGTAGTTAATATGATTGGTTTCAAACTATTCTTTTTTATTTTTTCATGGTATTAAAGAAATACATATGTATCATTTTTTGGTGTAACTACTAATTTATTTAATTCAATAAAAGTAAAATAGAGTTATTCCGTTTCAATTTGTTGGGTTATTATTTGAATACTCTCTTTGTATCCCCAAGTAGTTAATATAATTAGTTTTCAAATTATTTTAACATTTTTTTCATAGTATTAATAAAATACTTGGTAACTAAATATATAACATTATTTTGTACTATAACTTTGATATTTAATTACAAGATATATTGTAAAAATAAGATAATGGACAATGTAATGAATATCAATTGATAAATTTGAATGTAAAGAATCTTTGCATGAGAGAAAATAAAGACAATATAACTAATGAAATTATTTTTCTTATTTAATTTAATTTTTTGATAATGAATAATTTTTTCAAATAAAGGTATTGTAGACACATAATTCTAAATTAAAGAAATACATATGTATCATTTTTTGTTGTAGCTACTAATTTATTTAATTTAATAAGAGTAAAATAGAGTGAGAAACTTAATTATGTCAAATTTGATTGAGATGAGGTTCGAACCTAAGACCTTTCTTATAGAAATTAATGGGTAGGTTAAAAGTTAACGAAATGTTAACAGAAAAGAGAATATTTAACGGAAAACTTAACGGATAATCATAAAAGTAAGGTTAAATTAGGTAATCTCTATTAATAATATTAACTTGAATTATCTTAACCATCTATTTGATTAAATAATTCATCTGAACCATCCATTTGATTAAATAATTTGACCGCCATTTTTTCTACCCATTTTGGGCCTAACTCTCTCTGGCTCTTATTAGTATAGTAGATATTTAATAAATGGCATCCTTTACCCCTCCCAATTAAAATCATTTTCTATTCTCCTATATCCGCAACTCTTCTCCTTTTATTATTATTATTATTATTATTATTATTATTATTATTGAGATGAAGGAGATTCGAAACAATATTGTTAATTTATTATGAGATGCTAGAAAATGATTATGCTAATAGTTTTATTTCAAAATGTTAAATTTTAATACGTAAACAAACCTATTTAAATTTAAATTTTATGAAGATGTCTTTTTTAGTCTTTTTTACATTTAATTTACCAGCTTATCAAAAAGTTAATTTTACCAAACACTTTTAAGCATAACAACTAGTTTAACAGTTATTCAATTTTAAGCTACTAGCTTATAGCTTTTCAGCTTTCAACTATATTTTCAGCTATGTTTGCCAAACATAGGCTAAGTGTAACAAATGAAAATAAAATAAAATTTGTTTTTGCTCGTATGCTTATCTGCAAGCTTGATCAATTACATTTTAATTTATTTGCTCTCTCTGTGCTAAAAGTTTTAATATTTATCTTTTATTTTGTAAATATTTATATGAGATATTTTATTACATTAAGAGGTCAAAGAGAAAGTAAGTATATTTAGATGGATTGCTAAAGTCGGCAACAAAATAATCAAGTTAATCGCAATATTAAAAATATTGGTGAAGTTGATTAGAAAAAGAGCAAATGGACTTTTATTTTGACATTGTTACATTTAGTCCTATTTTTTTAATTTTATCATATTATATTCATAACTTTCAATAACTTTTACTTTTAGTGCTCGACTATTGTGGCATTGTCACATTTTGTCATATTTTTTAAATTTTGTTATATTGCATCCATGATTTTGAGCAACTTTCACTTTTAGTCCTCGACTATTATAGCATTGTCATATTTAGTACTATTCTTTTAATTTTGCAATATTGCAAGAATAGTACTAAGGGTGCGTTTGGTTCGCACATGGGAATCGGAATCGGAATGGGTATCAAATACTTGGTAAGGGTAATGGGTTTTGGTGAAAGTATTTAGCATGTTTGGTAGTTGGGTGGAATGAGAATGATTATTAATAGTTGGGGAAGAAATGAGGAAGAGAAATGAAACCCTTATTTAATAAGGGTATGAGTTTTATCATTAATGAGGTATTCCAAACTCATAGTAGCATTCTCAAAACCTATCAACCAAACATTAACAATCACTTTGATACCCATACCTTATACCAAAACCCCCCAACCAAACACACCCTAAATGTGACAATGTCATAATAGTCGAAACTAAAAGTGAAAGTTGCTCAAAGTCATAAATGTAATATGACAAAAATTAAAAGAATATGACTAAATGTGACAATGCTACAATAGTCCATAACTAAAAGTGAAATTGGCTCATTAAAAAAAAAAAAAAGGATAAGAGAGCAAAATTGACTCCGTCTATGATAACATAGTACTTAAAAAAATATTATGATAATATTTCAGCTAACTTTTTGGTATATTATTTGAGAATAAGTGAAACAATATTCAAACTTAAAATTACTATATGAATTGACAAGGAGTATAATATATCATAAAATTTATAATATACTTTAGGCAAAAACTTGACTGAAAGGATCGTGAGTGGGTCGGATCAGGATGAAAATATAATACTTGTACTGAAAACTATAATATTAATTAGGAATAAAGTGTTTATTACTTATATGTGAAAGTGTAATACTTTAAAGGTTGTTTGGTAACTCGAAAAATGATTTCCGGAAATCATTTTTCGGGCTTTTGATGTTTGGCAACCTTTGGAAAATGTGGTCAACGAAAAACATTTTTCGTTGACCACGGAAAATCACTTGATTTTTCCGGAAAATGGCTTCGTGTGCCAGAGATGGACAACTCAAGCCGTCGCTCTCCAGTCTGGCGGACTGGTTGACGGAAACCAGTTCGCCAACTCTGGTTTCCAGCCCGGCCGGAAACCAGAGCAGAGAGGGTTCTATTTTTTTTTAAAAAAAAATTATTTATAATAAATATTAGGGAAAATGGCACTTTTTTCCCCCTATGTTATGTGCATATAGCACTTTTTCCCCCTGTGTTATTAAAGTGGCAGTTTTTCCCCCTGAAATGTTAAATTGACATTGTTACCCTTAAAAATAATTATTTCATTTATTTTTCTTCTCCAACAAATTATTATTTATATGTATAGATGATCACGATTCGGTTCGAACCTAACCAAACACTGTAGCAATCATATCGAAATAGTATGGACGGTTCTGGTTACGATTCAGAACCAAAAAATTTAAAATTAAATAATTGTTGAACCGTGAATCGGAACTTAACCATAGTCGTATATAGTGAAAATAATCAAACACTTATTTTGATAAATCGGTACGGTTCGGTTCCAATTTCGATTTTAAACCGCCAATCAAAACTTTTGTATTTATTTACTACGTGTTTATTTTTATAATTTTATTTCTTATTTAAAAATAAACTAAATTTAACAATTATTTTATTTTATTTTTTCGGTTCTGAATCGTAACCGTAACCGTCTATACTATTTAAGTTCAAATGCTACAGTGTTCGATTAGGTTCGTATCGAACCGTGGTCTTCCATACATATTAGTAACAATTGATTGGAGAATAAAAATAAATAAAATAGTTATTTTTAAGGGCAAAAATGTCAATTTAGCATTACAAGGGAGAAAACTACCACTTTTAAAATAACTGAGGGGGGAAAACTGCAACTTTAATAACACAGGGGGAAAAGTGCTATAAGCATATAACATAGGGGGAAAAAGTGTTATTTTTCCTAAATATTATTAGTTTATATGGAGTATATTTTTATATTTTTAATAAAATAATAAAAATATATAATTATACATTTTCCACTCATTTTTCGAAAAATAAACCAAACACACAAATACAGTTTTCTAGTATGCAACCAAACACTGGAAATGAAATCATTTTTCGAAAAAATGACTTATTTTCCAGAAGTCATTTTTCTACTTTCCAAACACAGCCTAAAAGAAAAATATAATACTTTTACGTTAAAAATATTACATTTTCTCTTATAATTAACAAATACTTTTCATAATCCAATGTGGTAGCTCAAGTGACAAATGAGCTCTATTTGTGGGGAAGAATTCTGGGAGAACTCAGCCAGCTCCGTTAAACGGATAGAGAAATACCGCGTGAAAACTATTACGAGTACATTTTTCTCAAAAAGTATTACACTTTTTCCTCATAAATAACAAACATTTTGTTCTCTTATTTGTTTCATGAATAAGGATGTGTGAGATTATAAGTGTGAACCTATACTTTAAAATGATATAAACTATAACTGAAAGCGAGTGAAAGAGAGAAAATACTTAGGAATCTTTATTCTATGTTAGAATTTGTTTGGTGGAAAGAATTAGCAAGTTAGACGACGAAGTTGACTGCTCCGGTTTCCAAATGTCCCATATTAAAAGAAGTACACGGTATGGGCAAACCAAAGCAAAATTAAAGAAAAACATTCTTAGCTGGCATTTTGCGTACATAAGTAACTCGCACGCACATACACGCCTGTCATTCTGCTCTCCTTTCGAGTCAACTCTCTAACAATGTTTCCCTCTCCATTCTTCCTTGTGTTTACAGTGTTCTTCTTTATCAAATCAAACGCAGCATATGAAGATGTTGCACTATCATTATTTGGAGAGAATCACTGCCACCCTCCCTCACCCTGCAAGAAAGGAGTGGAGATTAAATATCCTTTCTGGAGGCTGGACGACAATTCATCAACCGTGTGTGGCTATCCTGGTTTCGGCATCAACTGCTCAAACCCAGATCCTGAGTTCCCCCTTCTTTACCTTTCTGATGATTCTTTTCTCGTCAAGGAAATCAATTATGATGAGTTTTCAGTTACTCTTGCGGACGCTGATGCATACAAAAAAGAGTGTCCCAGGGCACGCCACAACTTTACTCTCACCCAAAAATCTCCGTTGCTTTACAACAATAAAGATTTGAATCTCACTTTCTACTTCAACTGCACCAAAAATCCTCTTCCTGCCGACTATCCAATCGACTGTTTAAAGTCAGACCCAAAGGAGTCCTTCTTGCGTCTCGGAGCTTTCAATCGGTACAATTGGGATTGGTTGGGAATTTGTGAGGCCAAAGTGGAGACGACGGTGATGGGAAATGATAATATTGAATGGTTAGTTAACAACATCAGCGGAGCAATGAGTAATGGGTTCAAGCTTAACTGGCAGCCGTTGGGCGATTGCGGCCATTGTGAGATCCCGGAGGGGTGGTGCGAGCAGGACAATCATTCTTTCGGCAAGTTTTTGTGCTTTTGCGAAAACGGAAACGTCATCCGTGATTGCCCGTCTAAAGGTACGTATCATTCACTTACTTCTTTCATTCCCAACCATTTCTTTTTTTATTTTTCTTAAACATTCATTTATTCTGTATGCCTATACTAGCTACCTGCATAATAGTTTCTAGCTATTCCCTTTTCACATATTTTACAATTTTAATTAGCTTTAAAAGTGAATTATTATTGAGTCTAGTTGGTTGTTGAATATTCAACAACACCACACTGCACGATAAGAATTCAGCTAACATTTCCGATACGGAAAAATACAAATTAGTGACAATCTATATATTGATCTGTGCGTATGGTGAGGACTGAGGAAGCTAGCTAGGCAGCTGTCATCTCCAAATTAAAGACTAATTAAAGGATTAGGTTTGGATTTTGACTGGGCGTGGAATCTAAAGGGAACGGTGGAATGGAGGAGAGTGATTTCCACGCCGGTAGTATGAAACTGATCTGTGGATTTTGCGTTATGGGGATAGTTGGACTTTTAAAACATAAAAAACAAAAACACCTAAGCTAGTACAACCTTGCAACTCCTCTACATAAATAGGAGACCTCTTTCGTTGACTATTCCAAACCCAATCACAATATTTCCTACGACCGAGTAACCTTGTCTTGTGACTCAATCCAACAAAGGATCACAAGTAGACTGCTCATGCCTGACCAGTTGGAATCAAGAAGGCTAGAGTTTAAAATCATGATCATATGGTTACAAGTATCTAGATTAGGGTTATCCCCCAATATCTCTTTTAATATTAGTTCATGTGATATTTTTAAAAAATTATTTATGTAAAATGTCAGAAATTTAATAATATACTCAACTACACTTACAAAGCCTTCATTTATTTCATTCTTTTAGATTGAATTAATGAATTTTATTAACGAAAGTACTATTTACGGGGAAAAGTAAATTCGTATG
>CM008333.1:12186476-12198242 GCA_002525835.2 Ipomoea batatas | reverse complement strand
TTATATTTTTTTTTTTTTTTTTTTTCATTATTTTTTTTTTTTTTTTTTTTTTTTTTTTTTTTTTAATACTACACCCACCACCTCCCGTATAAAGGGAAGGATTTGATGCCACTGGACTACAAGGTCCTTGGCTTCAATGTTCAGACTTAGTCCCATTCCCGTCTTATTGTGACATTTGAAACACTATTATCATAATTTTTTTCCTTGAATTTGGGTCTATTGCGTGAAAGGAAAATTTAGCGTATCATTAAATTAAATTTTGAAACTTATATAATATTTAAAAATAAGAAAACAATTTTTACGATATTATATTTTAAGAATACTTTGTGTTTGATAGAGTTGTATTCTTTCATAATACCTCTAGCATATGAAGGCAAGTATTTGATGATATATTATGTGAAATGCAGCAACATATATAGGGGAGATATTTCGGTTACAGTAGACATACTTTAATAGAGAATAAAGCTAACAACGAAGACTAAGGAGGTGTTTGGTTGGATGGAAAATGTTTTCCAAGGAAAATGTTTTCCTTGAATTTAAGGAAAACTAGATTTTCCTTTTTTTGGTTGGATGGAAAACATTTTCCATTGGAAAACATTTTCCTTAAGAACAAGGAAAACAAATTCCTTGGCCACCCCTTGGTATTTTGTTTTCCATGGAAAATGTTTTCCATGGAAAACAAGGAGGACAATTATGCCCTCATTAACTTTCTTTAATTACCATTATTATTGTTGTTGTTATTATTGTATAGGGGTATGATTGTCTTTATACCCATTATTCCTTACAATTCCAAATCCAACCAAACAATAGAATTTATATTCTCAGTAATTTATTTTCCACCAACCAAACAATGAAATCTATTTTCCTGGTAATTTGTTTATCATGGAATTTGAATTCCGTTTCCTTCAAATATTTTCCAGTGAACCAAACGGGCTGTAAGACTAAGCAATAGATGAAGCACAATCTTTAATATAGCATACTATATATGTGAGGGAAACTCACAATCAGGTGTGCAATGAGAAATCTAACCTTTTGACTAGTCGACAAAGGGCCAGAATAAGATAAAACATCCTAGGTTACTCATAGCTGACGAGTTCAAACCAAGAAGCTAAGTCCAATATATCGCCTCTATAAGAGTTGAACTTAGAACTTTGTGATTACCAAGCTAACCGTCTAACCACCTTGATTAGGGTTACCCCAAATTGAATATCGTGCTATTAGAAATTGTAGAAGTTCAATATCAAATGAATGATCATAAAACTCATGGGAGGTGTGTGGAGTTCTAGTGTATCAATGTGTCATGCCTGAGGAAACTCATGATCAGTGTACCGAGAAACTCATGACCAGAAAAAAAATTCATACAACGTTAAAAGTAAAATGTTCTAAAAACATAAATGTCATACCTTACAAATTCCCATGTTATAATGCATTTCCTACATTTTTTGACTTTTGGGTCATACGGTGGATGTTTGTTACGTTCAAATTAAAGCTAAAGTTTGAAGTCAACATTTCATGTCGTCAACCTATATCTTATCTTGGAGGTTTTGTTTTTCCCCCTATTACCTATATTTCACCAAATAGCTCATTGGGAGGCTAAAACAGTTGCTTGAAGTCTTTGAAACAAAATTTTCCTCATCTTTATAGCAAAGACTGCAACTAGTTTATTCACATAAATGTATAAACTAGAAAAATTACCAAGAATTCTTGATAGTATCATTTCCATCCTCCTCTTTCCTAGTTCATTCTGTTGCTCTCTCTATATTTTCCCCCATCTTCATTCATGTTCAAGAGTTCAATAATCCTTTGCATTCTTTTCTTCATCTCACTATATGAAGCCCAATCCTTGAATTCCACAACCTGCAATCCTCAAGATTGTGGTAATGGCCTCAAGGTGTCATTCCCTTTCTGGATTCAGAACAAACAAGAATCCAATTGCGGCTTGCCTGCATACACCATAACATGTGACGATGACATGCCAGTTATCAAGATTCGAAACGATGATTATATCCTCAAGAACATATTTTACTCAAACAATTCCTTCCGGTTGGCTAAATCCGAGGTTTTTGACGAGGACAATGAATGTCCTGTCCCTCGAAGCAATTTTAGCACGGAAGGTACCCCGTTTAGCTATGGCCCCGACACAGATGACCTCTTCTTCTTCTATGGTTGCACGAAGCCTTACGAGATGGAGACTTATTCTGTGGATTGTGCCAGCAATGGCTCCCATCATTCTTTTGCTGATTTTCATACTGATCTCTTTGAGCACTTCAACTATTCAGTAGAGTCGTGCCTGCCTCCGGTTAACGCGCCCGTGGAGACTGAAGCTATAAGCAAATTGGTAGAGTTGAATTATACAGAAGTTTTAAAGAGAGGATTTGTTCTGCAGTGGGATGGGTCTAATTGTAGCGAATGCGAGAAAAGTGGGGGAAACTGTGGTTCTTACAACAATGAATTCTGCTGCTTCTGCCATAACCAAATACAAAACAGAACCTGCCCTCATGGTAACGGCTAGAATCAAGTGCTTACCATTACGCCAAAAGTGTTAGTAGCGAAGGGCTCAACTTTATTTTGTTTATAGATTGCCATCATATTTTGAGAACGTCTGGTGTTGGATTTGACCTTTTAAACTCTTTATTGGCCTCAGTCTAACAATCTCTCAATCACAGGGTGCTAGATTTGGCCTTTACCGGGCCTCAGCCCAACAGTAACCTTAGTGGCAGAGGATAAAGTTTCCACTTTCCAGTTGTTTTTTTTGAACTCACTTTCCAGTTGTTATTATCATTATTATTATTTTGTCTTTTATGATTTCATTCATATGATTTACTGTTTAGCTTTTAAATATATGTTTCATTGATTAAACATTAAATATACAACCAAAAGTTGTTTCTAACAACAGTTGATATCGCAGGAAACAAAACGGGATTGAAGATTGGCTTAGGTAATTTTCTATAGTACACCTGACCCTTTGATCTTTGCAGCAATCATTTGTATTTCTGAATTTTCCAGTTTTGAACACTAATTAGAGTTTAGAATTACAGCCATTGGTGGAGTTGCATTTGGTTTCCTACTAGGCTTCTTCTGTTTGTTTGCGTACCGACGACAAAAGAAGCGCTCTGTTTCATCATCCTACTTAATGTCGCGAAGCGTTCCTTCAAATCCATCTTCATCAACCATAGATCTTGAAGGTGGCTCAAACTACCATGGAGTCCCCCTCTTTGATTATACTGAGCTCGAAGAAGCCACAAACAGTTTTGATGCTAGGAATGAACTTGGAGATGGTGGATTTGGCACTGTATATAAAGGTGAGAAAAAACACATATTCCCCTTATCAATATCCAAAGTAGTTTAATGTTAAGATGGAACCCTTACCACTACGCCAAATGGTATAGCTTGTAGCTAAGGCGAAACATCACATTTTCGAGAAGTAGGGTGCTGGACTTGGCCCTTCACCCGACTTTGTCTAACAATCCCTTTAACCACCAATTGATGGACTTGACTCTTTATGGGCCTCTGCCCAACAATTCTTCTCCCAGTTTTAACTGCACAGTTTTTGCTCGGACCCTTAATGCTCTAATATCACTTGTTAGATCAAGAACTTAACACTGCTTCAAAAGCTATAGCTTATAGCGAAAACACTACTTTATTTCTTTATAAACAGTGTCACATTTTCAAGAGGCAGGATGTTAGACTTGGTCCTTTATAGGCCTCCGCTCAACAATCCCGTAGCTACTTTGACCCTTTATTGGCCTTTGCGCAACATTATATTTGTTGTATAAGTGTATAACTTCTTGAATGTGGAATTTATTATAGGTAAACTCAGAGATGGGCGGGTTGTTGCTGTGAAACGCTTGTATGAAAATAACTACAAGAGGGTTGAGCAGTTCATGAATGAAATTAAAATCCTAGCACAAATGCGCCATAAGAATCTTGTCACGCTTTATGGATGCACCTCTCGCAACTCCCGCGAGCTTCTGCTAGTTTATGAGTATGTTCCCAATGGGACAATCGCCGATCATCTTCATGGCGAGCGGGCGAGGCCCGGATTGATGTGTTGGGCTACGCGGTTGAGCATTGCTGTCGAAACCGCCAGCGCTTTGGCTTATCTCCATCTTTCTGATGTCATCCACCGCGATGTCAAGACCAACAACATTCTCCTCGACAACAACTTCTGTGTCAAGGTTGCAGATTTCGGGCTGTCCAGGCTCTTCCCGATTGACGTCACCCATGTCTCCACAGCTCCACAGGGCACCCCGGGCTACGTAGACCCAGAATATCACGAGTGCTACCAGCTTACAAGTAAGAGCGACGTTTACAGCTTCGGGGTGGTGCTGGTCGAGCTCATATCATCCTTGCCGGCGGTGGATATCACCAGGCATCGACACGAGATCAACCTCTCCAACATGGCTATCAACAAGATCCAATGCAACGCATTACACGAGCTGGTAGATAAAAGCCTCGGGTTTGAATCGGATGTCAAAGTCAGGGAAATGATCAGTGCAGTGGCGGAGTTGGCTTTCCAGTGCTTGCAAGGTGGGAAAGATATGAGGCCAAGTATGCCGCAAGTGTTGGAGAGTTTGCTAGAGATTCAGAACATGGATTCAAATGGGAAGACAGATTCCCATTCCAAGAGAAGTCCTACAGATTCTTCACTGTTACTGAAGAATATTGAGCCTGCAGCCCTTTCTCCAAATTCTGTCATTACTGCACAATGGCCTAGCAGATCAACAACTAATAATAGTAGCAGTAGCTGCTAAGTTTTAGCCGGTTGTGTTCTTTTCTAGTAAAAATGTTGAGTATTTACTGTCTATATCTCTCAGGAAATATTGAATTTCACTTTTTCCTCCCTACTACAGATTTTTACGTACTAAAGGTGATGTAGGTAATATGCAGAGGCAGTTATATTTAGTGCTATCTGGTTTATATTGATTCATTCTTTCACAAAAAAGAGTGTTTTTTTTCCTGTCTATATTAGATTAATCAATGTTCATATTATGTGACATGATCATTAATGTAATAAACATTAAACATTATTGTTATAAGTTTAATGTGAACCTCATTGTAGTAGGCATGACTCCAGTTTGGTTCCTATTCAAATTTTAATTAGTTAAATTTTTAAGGGAAAATAGTGAAAGATGAGTGTCATTTTCTATTTCTATGTATATATTTGACATCAAATTCATATGATTTTGTGGTAATTGAAAGCTAAGTATGTGTGCTTATTTAGTTCCTTTGCGTCGTGATTTGGAGGTATTGACAGTAAATTTAAGTACATTGGAGATTTGGAGCTCAATTATGTGTTTTGGAATCACATTAGGACAAAGATGCATATTGGTAGAAATCAGGTCGTGATTGTGGCCGCGGGTGGGCGCGTCTGACAGTTGAAGAGTTGTTTTAGAGCTATTTAAAGGACCCTAAACAAGTTTTAAAGAGACTTTTTCAGTCTCTAACTTCTCTCTACATAGAATAGGATTAAATTATACTTAGATTAAATTTCAATTCAAGATTGCAATTCAATTCCAACTTTAATTCAAGTTTGTATATCTTCAATCTACATTAGATCAAATCTAAGTTCTCATTACCTATATTTCAATTCCTTCAACATTAATCTCAACATTAAAGGGCCTCCAGTCCTCCGGAGTAAGCGTTGGGAAGGAGCCTTCCAGCGTCATGACATTGGGACCGCCACCGTCGCGGGAGAAAAGCTTCATATAATACTCACGAACGTGAGTCTTAAGGTGCTCATCATCTCTTATCCAATCCCCATTCTCAGCACGTAAGCATTTAACAGTATTTCGATTCTTTCTTATAGTAGCCGCGGCATGATAGTAGGTTGTGTTACGATCACCCGAAACGATCCACTCTTCCCTTGATCGTTGGAACCACATGAGTTCCTCCTGGTACAGGATTTCATGGTATTCCTCTAACAGTTTCTTCTCAAGTTTCGCAAGTCCGTTGTGCTGTACCTGAGACAGGCGGTTCTGCACCCCTCCAAGACGAGCCAGAACAATCTTCTTGCGGTGATTCACGTTTCCAAACACCTCCCTATTCCATTTAGCCAACGCCTCAGTCATCTGGGCAATATTGTCCTGAAGCGGTTGGTCACTCTGCCAAGTCTGGTGGACGATCTCTGATAGATACTTTGAGGTTAACTAGGCGGCTTGAAATTTGAACGCAGATCGGCCCCGGGTGATGGCATTCCCCGTTAGACGAATGAGGATGGGCACATGGTCAGACGAGATTCACGGGAGGTGAGTGACAGCAGCCTCCGGGAAGTGGTGTCTCCAGCTAATGTCGCACAAAGTCTGTCTAAACGCACCCCTTTAACCGGCCCTGAAGAGTTACCTTTAGTCCACGTGAACTTAGGCCCATTGAACCCCATGTCCACCAGGCCCTCGGCATGGATCCAATCCACAAAGTCCGAGCTGCGTTGCATGGAAAAAGCACTGTGATTGGAAGTTTCATCTTGTGTTACAACAGAGTTGAAATCTCCCGCCACCATCCAAGGACCCTGAACTCCTCGTTTAGCCATACATAGCTCAGCCCACAGTCTTAGGCGGAGGTGGTGTTGTGGACTCCAACACACGATTGCAAAGTACCATGGAGCCTGCCCCGCCGCCTGAACCTGCAACAAAACGAACTGGGGGTGAGTGTAAGTGACCGAAATCTGGAGAGAGTTGTTCCAAAGTACCCAAATCCCACCGCTGAAACCTAAAGCCTCTACTCGGATCTAGTCCGAGAAACCCAGTTTCGAACAAATGGCATTTGCCTGGGTGCCCGATACCTTTGGCTCAACAAGGCCAAGAAAAGCTGGCCTATGAGTCTGTAAAATTTGTTTAAGGACGCGGTGAAATCCTCTTCCACCGACTCCTTGACAGTTCCAAGTAATGATATTCATGAGAAAGGAAACGAGAAAACAAAGCACAATTAAAACTCAGAGAGAAGCACAGAAAAACACTAGACATATGTGCTTTCGCAGCCCCCGTCATCCACCAAGGCCTTTTCTGCAATTCCACGTCCATAATGATGTCGCCTTCCTCATCGAAAGCTCCTGGGGTCCCCATGGTGTCCAGACGTGGGCCGTTCCAACACAAGGCTAGCAATCGGGTTGGGATCTCCATTGTGGACAACTGTAGTACTGATAACCTTCCCTCCTTGCGCCCCACGGTTGATCACATGCTCATCCTTCTCCACCGCACGTCTGGAACTTGATCCAGTAGACCTCTTTCCCTTTGAAGGCTCCTTCGCTTTCTCTAAATCTGCATGCAGTGTATGGACTTCATTCTGGATTTGCTTCTCGTTCACAATCACATTTGCGCGCTTCGATTTCCCCCCCAAACCCGTTGGCCCGGATTCGGCTGGAATGCCCCCCCAGCTATATCCTTATCAGCCTGGTCATCATGTAGCTCAGTTTCACCCTCGTGCCCCAGCAGCGCAAATCGCGATCCAGTCCCAGTAGTGTTCTCTGTTTGTCGCCCATTATTCGCTTTCTGTGCAACCATTTCAACCGGACGCCCCTAACCCATAGGTCTCCCCTGTTGCCGTCTCTCCCGCCTGGTAGCGATCATCCACGGACCATACGGGTGATTGCCTTTGTAAACCGGCCTTCCCTCCACAGCCCTGCCTCCCGTTTCCATCGTTCGGCCCTTGTCATGGTGGTGTCTAGTGGTCTCTCCCTCAGTAGCAGGGTCAGATGATTCTTTCTTAATCTCCCTTGGACACGTTGGGCAAGAATCCTGGCGATGGCCATACAATCCACACGAGAAGCAGACAAGATGGATGCCCTCGTAGGCAACCTGCCACACCCTCTCCTCCAACGTGAAACGTGAGACCAACGGTTTGGTTATATCGATTTCCACACACACCCTCGCAAACTTCCCCTTCGAAACCAAACTTGTAGTGTGATCCACCCGTACAGTGCGCCCAAGCTTATTCCCCACCTTCCGCAAACACAGCAGGTTGTAGTATTCCACTAGTAAGCTGGGGAAATGGACCCAAACCAGAACCTTCTCCGTGGTATCCGAAATTGGATCGAAATTGGGCACCCATTTCTTCACGATCAGGTAATGATCAAGGATCATCCACGGGCCTTCGTACTTAGCGAATTCTAGGTCGTCTCGCATTCCGAATTTGACCAGGAAGTAGTCATTGTTGAGAGCAATGAGTTCCATCCTGCCTTTTGGACGCCACATAGAGGTAAGCCGGCGCAACAAATATGCATATCCCGCTTTGCGCCCCATCACCTTTACGATAAGGGTTTGCCTCCACGGCTCGCAGATCCGCTCCTTCTCTTTTGCGGACAATCGAATCGTGGGACAGGTAGGATCCTCGTCCTCATCGCTAGTCTCAGTGTCCTCCTCGCTTCCCTCACCATCGGCATCGCTAGTATCGGCCAACAGGAAGGGAGCGATGCCTATTCCGTTCCCCACGACAGTGTCCAGATACGATCGCACAGGGGGTCGCCAATGGGATTCTCTGGTGCAGATGGAGTCATCTCAGGAATGTGATCTGGCCCCATCACAGCGGGGGTTTCCGGGATCACCTCCGCAAGGAGCATAGCAGGACTGGTAGGATCTAGCGCCTTCTGGTCCCCTAGAGGTGTTTCCGCCACCACCTCCATCGAATCCATCTCAGGACTCCCTTCCCTACTAGAGGCTGGCGTCTCCTCAACGATCTCCATTGCGGACGCGGCCGGATCGCCGACGATATGTTTGGATTTCTTCGTACTACGTTCCAGCAGATCGAGATCTTCAGTAGATTCTCGTTGGCTTGAGAGCGTTTTCGAATTCATCCAATGGAGTGTTTGTTCATAATTACTTTCTCAACCTACCGAAGTACAAAGACTCAATTGTATTCATCCAATCATGCATCCCTTTGTATTCTTAACTCACATCTCTTTATATCTACCCCCTATCTTTGTAAGCTTTATATTGATACTTTTTTTATTATAGAATAATAAAATATTTCTTTCTCATCATTGTTACTCTCCTTGTTGCTTTATTATTTCATATCTAAATGATTAAACAAAAAGAAAATGTCCATGGTCCAATACCGAATTTGCAATCTAAAATTTCAATATATGAGGAATTAGGGATCTTGGCACCATTATTTGAATTTACAAGAATCAACAGGAAAAGGAAGCATTCTATCAACAAGAGCAATAGAAATTAGGCAGTGACACGCCAAAGTGTTTTTGGACAGCAAAAATTCTTTCTGTGGTCACGGAATCTGATCATAAATCCACAACTAAGTACTCTTATTTACTTGATAAGCATGTATTCTTTATCCGCATGCATATTTGAATACTTGGAGTATAATACTAATTTGAGTAATTTCTCCTTCCAATTATTTTTTTTAGATTTTATATTTACATGATTTCACCTATATTATTCCTAGTTTGATGCTATAAGTTTGTTCGGTGATGCATTAATTGTTGCTATCATTGAAGGACACGAAGAAGAAACCATTTGTGTTATACACAGAATTATGGTTTTGTGCTGCTGTTTCAAAAAGTAATATTTTTCATAATAGTTTTGTTCCATTTGGTGGTTCCATTGTTAAATGCTACTAAACTATATTTGTTGAGCTTGCTTTTTAATATGGGGATAACAATTACTCGTATTTGATATATATGTCATGAATATTGAGATTTATCTCACATTTTATGATTTAAGTAAAACTATATTCATGAATTATAACTGTATCATTGCTCATAGAAGTTAATCTCTCTAACTAAATCTAAAGGTATTTTTGTGTTTTCTTGTAGTGTTGGATGAATTGATAATTGACAACCAAATTAGAAATTGTGATATAAGAGATTATTTTAGATATTAACTTTCTAAAAAATATAATCTCATATTTTTTTCTTAGCTCTCTTCTCTATTATGTGGAAAATCATACCATGGACCATGGCCTACTTTACATTGTGGACTTTTGTCCAATCGACATTCAAATTATATAAATAAAATTAAATTATTATGTATCTCAAGTTAACAAATTACGTGTCTATAAATAAATTCAATTTACATAATATGTTAACAATAGGTAAATGATTTATTAACTACAGATATATAATATGTACTCCCTCTGTCCCATTTTACCTGTCTTATTTACTATTCATTGGTCAATCCAACTCTTTCTTCATTGCTTATTTTCTTTAGTAATTTTTTTATTATTTTTAAATTTAATTTTTTGTGTTTAATAGTACTTTTAGTGTAATTTCTAAATATATAAATTTTATATATCAATGCTAAAATTAATATTATGAAAAATTAGATTAAAAATAACTTCAGTCAAGGCTCGTTAAACGAACCAGACAACCAAAATGGGGCGGAGGTAGTAATTTTTTTCAACCTAATGAAACCCACTCCCATCATCCATGTGGGAGTGTTAATCGGGACACCGGATGCCACTAGACCACAAGATCTTTGGCATAATTTATTAATTAAGAGTGTGTAAATAATCCATGAAACAAACACACCCTATGTATGTATGTATGATGCATGCATGCACACATTAATTTACTCCTCTTTATGGCACAATCCTATAAAAATTTAAAACAATCAAAACAAGTTTGAATTTCATTTAGCAGTGTTGCTTTTAAAATTACATGAATAAGTGCGGCATACAAAAATATTTAAAATAAATAATAATGATTAATTAGAACCAAACTATTAACTTTGTCAAGCCAATAACTTGAAATAAAATTAAAATTTAACCCTAAACCCTAAACCCTAAAATTAAAATTAAATGTCAAATAACTTGAAATAAAATTTACAAAATTTTTAACATTTTTATATACACAATAATAATCTTGAAAAAAAATCAAAATAATCAATAACCGTATTAGTCCATTCATAAATAAATAATTATAGTTTATAAAAATGAATAAAGAATTTAAAGTCAAATAAGCATTCAAATAATAATATTGTTATCATAGTAAATAATAAATTAATTATTAATAAAAATTTATAAAATAAATTAAAGCTTACAAATAGGGGGAGAAACTACAACTCTTTTTGACTGGGATGAGAAATCAAAATACTTCAAAATGCGATAAAAATATGCATAACAAAATATGAGACATAATTAATTGAATAAAATAATTTGAATAGAAAACAAATTATAAATCACACATATTCTATACTAACATGATGTTTATAAATATATAATTTTTTAGTTGGATTAAATTCAAGTTTTTTTAGAATAATTTAAGTACGTTGAAACATAATAAAAAATTCTAGATTACATTGAATGGATAATTCATAAAAAGTAAATTATCTTGTAAATTTCTTTTATTTCATATAAATTAATTAATCAAGTTAAAAAAAACTTTACAATTCATCTCATTACACAATTAAAATTATAAATAAATTTCACAACTCAAGATTGATTTCATCACTAGAATGTAAGGGGAATTATTGAATAAAAACTGTAACCAAGAGGGTTTAATCCCATAACCTCTTAAATAAATGCTACATCATCTACCAACTAAGCCTATCTCATCATCTTCATCTATCTAAGCAACCTATATATTATTTACTTATACTATATTTATAAAGAGGATGGGGTGGGCTATGATAGGCCCTATGGCTGGGACGGAGGAGGCGGAAACACAAAGTGCTCCATTTCTTATATAGCAAATGAAACTTACAAACTTTTATATATATATATATATATATATATATATATATAGAATATTAATCAAATGTGGCCGTGCTCTTAGGTGTGGTCGTGCGGTCACACACCACTCAATGTTACGAAATACAC
>CM008333.1:12169018-12185981 GCA_002525835.2 Ipomoea batatas | reverse complement strand
AGCGACCACATGTCGAACAGTACGCCAGCATCCTCTCTGGTTCTACAACCAGGGATAACGGAGGATCTCGATTGGCGATCCAGTCTGGCGTCCATCTCGACAGCCAAACTATCGCCCGACCCTGAAGCCACACATGTTTACAATCAACCTCCAATGTGAATTGCAGCATAATTGTTTTCCGATTCAAGGATCCAATCTGGATTACACCACCTAGGCGAAGGCTGGAACCAATCTCTCTTCGAATTTCCTCCAGAGACGGCCTATTTCTCGCAAATCGGCCTATGAGAATGAGTTTCTCCTCTGCCTCCACCATCCTATCCCATTCTGCCTTTGAGAATCTCACTATCAGAACTCTAGACGTTCGTTATGCTAGTGTCATTAGGGTGGTAATCCTTGGTGAGGGTTGTGTTAATTTAGGTTTGTGTTGATTCTTACTCAATTCATAGCCATGACCTCTCTATAATACCCGAATCATAAAGGCAAATGGTGCCCAAATACATAGAGGCAGATGATGCCCAAATACACGAAGGCAAATGGTGCCCAAATACATAGAGGCAAATATTCCTCAACTACTCGAATGGAAAATAACGCCCATATACACAAATGGCAAATAATGCTCGTATACACAAATGGCAAATGATGCCCATATACACAAATGGCAAATAATGCTTATATACACAATGGCAAATAAAGCCTCAAGAATACACAAAGATACTCGAAGATCCACCATCCCTATCCAACCTCAACCTCAGCCCAAGAACAACCACTTAGAGTGTTCATCTCAGATATGAACACAAACCAACTCCCAGATAATATAATCAAGGATTCAACAAAGCAAGAGATTCAAAAGATGGACCAAGAGGTAGGAATAAATACTCCAAAGACATGGTAAAATACCCAACAAAATACTCCAACAAGATTCAGAACAAAAGGGGAAACAACCAAACAAACAGATCACAGAATATCTCACTGGAACAGAACTCCCAGCAGAACTGACGGAACTCCCAAACGGAACACTGCCCTCCGCCACTCTCCTCCGCACGAAGGGAGCGGACCACCTCAGCGGACCCCTCTCCTACGCCAACCCTCACCGCAGCCTACTTACGGAAGACTCCAGCGGGACACATTATACCGCTGGGGTGCTCCGCAAGGGCAAACCAAACCCCAGATCACCGACTCAGACAGAAAACGCAATGTTCAGATCAGAATACAAACATAGGATCAGATTACTCAGATTATAACTCCTAGAAGCCAAATAAACAAGGAATCCATACCAATAAATATCCATAAACATCAATAAGCAAAGGATCAAGAACACAAGTTCATAATCCATCAAGAATGACTTTACAGACAACAACAAATAGGCTTACAACAAAGAAATCATCAGGATTCCAATACACCAAATAATATCATAGATTGAGAGTGTAAAATAGGTTTTAGTGGACATGATGGTTACCTCTTGAAGCACACTCCACCCAAGAATTCTCAAACTTCTTCACAAAGCTTCACCTCCACCTTGATCATCTTTTCCCCAAAAGATCCCCAAAAGAACAACATAAGAACTTGTATAAAGATTATGAAAACTACATGATGCAAGGTATACTCTTAGAGATAGATACTTACCCAAGCCCCAACAAATCCTAAAAGAGCAATCTTGACTTGAATATTGAAGGTGAAATGGAGACCAATCTTTGAAGGAGAAGAAGATGAAAATGGCGTGAATGAGTAGGGAGAGAGAGAGAGAAATCTCTGGAAAGTGCTAAGTCTTGAATATATATATCATAATACATATATACATATATGTATATATTAGGGTGGAAGATTTAATAATGGAATGAGCTCAAATCTTTATACATATATATATATATATATATATATATATATATATATCACAATTCTATGTACAAGAATAATCATTGGGCCAAACAATTCATCTCTTAAATAGATTAATACATAGAATTAGGAGAAAGCCCATAACATTAGGAATTAAATGTAGACAATATTTATATTAGCATAAGGAATTTGGCCATCATATAAATTCTCTTACTTATAAGAATTGCAAGGATCCAAATTAGAATAAATCCCTTACAAGGATTAAATAAAAAACTGGGCTTGTGAATAAAATAATTAATTCCGGGTTCGAGAAATATATATATATATATATATATATATATATATCAATTGGAAAGACTAAGCCCAATTAAATCAAATGAATCATCCGGCGGAAACGATTACCGGTCTCAAGGCTTGAACGAATTTTACTGGGTGTTACAAGTTCTTTCCCATTACAAAAACTATGAGGATTAGAAGGCTGATACAAGAATTCAAACAAGGAAGACTTGAAAGTTTGGGAGAGGCTTGGCGAAGATTCAAAGTTCTTAGAAGGCAATGCCCACAAGATCTGATGCACCCATGGGACATGATTAGCTCATTCTATGGAGGGTTGACAGATGAAGGGAAAATGTCGCTTGACTCATCCTCCAGCAGTCCAGCGGTGCCTTTGTCTCCCTAGCTTTTCAAGAAGCTGAGGAACTAATCGAGAGAATATCCAAAAACACATCTTGTTGGTATGAACGAAGAGGAGATCATGGAGGAATTTATGAAGTTGATAATCGAGTGGCGAGTGAGGCCAAAATCGAAGCAATGAAGCACGAAATCAAAAAGCTACAGGCTATGGTAGAAAAAATGGAAGGAAAGCCCAAGCCTTGCATGGCATTGGCACTTTATTGTAATATCTGTGGAGGACCTCATGACACCAATATTTGCACTTCTACGTCTGCATCTGAACAAGTTGAGGCGGTAGATTATCAAAGGAGCTCCAACTTCAATGCTTATGGACAAAACCAAAGATCAAACAACAATTGGAAACAGGGAGAGGGTTGGAACAATAGCAACAATGATGGATATCAAGCGCAACGACAATACAACTATGGAAACAAGTCTGCATATGGACAAAATGACAAGAACAGACTGATGTACAATCAAAACCAAGGAAATGGAAATCAAATGACCCAGTTCAGGCCACAATACGACTCTCAACTTGATTTTACTCAACAAAGGAGGGATGACATCCGTGAAGTAGATGAAAGACTTACAAGGACGATCATGGAACTGAAAAATGATCAAGCAAATCTGAAACAAGAGATTACTCAAGAGATTAGACAAGAAATTTCCAGTCTTCGACAAGAGTTTAAGGCCACACTTAAGACAATTGAGAATCAAATTTCTCAAATGTTTAAGATGATGTCAGATCGCCACTACGGACAACTCCTGAGTAATACTGAAAAGAATCCGAAAGAGAGAGTCAACGCCATTGATGCCAAAGAAGAAACACATGTGAAATGTGATCCAATGGATGGTATCTGTGGAACATGTCAATGTAAGGTAGATGAACAAAGAAACAAGACTACCTCTTGTAGTGCCAATCTCGAATTGAAGAATGCAAACGGTTCATGCACCATATCAATGAAAGAACACAAGGAGAAAACCACTTTGGAAGAATGCCCGAAAGAAAAAGAGCTATCACGAGACAACATCAAAAGTTCAAAAGAGAAAGAAACGGCTCGAGAAGGTACAAGTAATGCTTTTATCCGAAAATTTTTCAATAACAAAGAATGTCGTGAGTTATTTCAGAATGACATTTGTGATAATTTTACTTGTTTAAGCCAAGAATCTTCGGCTTGCTTGACTGAGGGAAACCCCAGAAAGAGGGGTGACCCTGGAGCTTTGTTGATTCCTTGTTCTATACAGAACATGGAACCTAGAAACGCTCTTGCTGATCTTGGTGCTTCTATTAATGTCATGTCTTCAAATCTCTTTGAGAAATTGAACTTACCATGCTTGAAACCGACGAGGCTGACTCTACGTTTAGATGACGGAACCACACGGTATCCTGAAGGCTTAGCGGAAGATGTTCTAGTAAGAATAGGAAAATTTCTTGTGCCTTTCGATTTTATTGTTTGTAAGATGGGTGATGATGATCCCCATGAATCCTTAATTCTTGGAAGACCATTTCTGACTACCTGTCGTGCACGAATAGATGTTAGTTCAGGTGAAATTACCTTGAGATTCGATGGACAAACCACAAATGATGGAAAAGAAAGTGCGAAAGAAGAACCTGATGAAGATGAAAGGGCAAAAGTCAAAGCCAAGATGAAACCAAAACCAAAGTGGAAAAATGATAAGCTTACATGGAAGAACACGTGGGTACCAAAATGCTTCTTACCCACCACCAAGGAATATGGCTGAATTCAAACCAAGGTATAATGCGTCTAGCCAATGACGTAAACCGTGGTGCTTCTTGGGAGGCAACCCAAGGTTTTAATAATATGTTTTTACCACTACAAAAAAATGCGAAAATAACGATGGATACATTCCGTTGCTATTTTAATGACGGAATAGCGACGGATTTATTTTTTTTCAAAAAATTCAAAGTTAGCGATGGATTAGCGATGGTAATTTGTGACGGAATGATTTGGTCGTTAAATCCATAGCTAATTTTAGCGGTAAATTGCCGCGCAAAAATTGCAACGGATTTTTGGCGGGGTAATTTAATAACTTTATTGGCTACGGATTAGCGACGGAAAAATATTTGTCACTAAGTTTTAATGCATCTATTTATTTTTTTTACAATGTAGCGACGGAATAGTGACAGAAAATCGTATCTGTTTCTACTTAGCGACGGATACTCATCCGTCGCTAAGTATAAAATGCGGAATATACATTTATAATAACATATAGCGACAGATGAGTATCCGTCGCTAAGTATCCGGATTTTTTTATTTATATTAGCGACGAATTGACATCCGTCGCTAAATTAACATACCGATTTTTTTAATTTTTTTTGTTAGAATATAGTGACGGATTCAAATATCCGTCGCTAGATTAAGATGGACAAAATTTTTTTGTAGGATTTAGTGGTATATCTAGCGACGGATTCTATTTCCGTCGCTAGATTAATAGTGTTGAGGTTTTTTTTTGTTGGAATATAGCGACGGAAATAGAATCCGTCGCTAGAGCTAGCGACAGATTTTCTTTCCGTCGCTAGATTAATAGTGTTGAATTCTTTTTTCGAAAATATAGCGACGGAAATGTAATCTGTCGCTAGATTCTATTTACGTTGCACGCCCAGTTACGTGTTTCCTTCCACCGTCCAAACATTATAAACTAGCTAGGGATTAAATTCTGTCGCTAAATGGATTATAGGATCAGGCCCATTTATACGTTTTCCTTCCCACGCCAAAACAGTAACCTAAACGAAATTCCGCCGACACGATAGCACAGCCGACCGCCGCCCAACCGCCCAACGACGACAGCAGAGCCGACCGCCGAACGCCGAGTGCTCGCATCGCTGACCAACTGCTCCGCCGTGCCGGTCCGCGTACTCCCATCGATTGTAGACCGCCGCCCAACTGCGTCGACCGCTGCTCCGCTGCGCTGCTCTGCCATGACGCCATGACAGCACAGCCGATCGCCGCTCCGCCGAACGCCTATCGCCGCCACATGGTATGACTCCGAACGCTTCTCTTATTAAATTGTTAGACTATGAATTTCTAAATTGTTAGAGACTGAATTTCTAAATTTCTGAAATTAAAGATAATGTTAAAGGATTTTATAAAGGGGTGGTGTCCTTTTTGTTGAAAGCAATGCAGTTGATCTTGCCAGGGATAATTCTCTTTCTAATATTTTTAAGTTTTCGTTCTTTAGGTTGCGGATGTAGATAATGTAAAACAGAGAGTTACCGTGAAGTTAATCCCAAGGATTGACTTACAAGCTCTTGCAAACAAATTGGTATGTGCCTAGCTTTCTTTGCACTAATTAATTGTTACTTAGCTTTTTGTTCTGATCTGATCTGAATGTCAAAGAATTGTTGTGTATTGATTATGGCTTTCTTTTGTTATATATATAGGAAGGGAGGGAAGTTCCAAAGAGAAAAGCATTCATTCCTCCGCCACGTCTTATGAACATAGATGAGGCTCGGTAATTTTTTCCTTTAAGTTATCTTTAATTTGAGCTTAGCTTGAGAACGAAATAAACTATTGGCCGGGTGGTCATTAATATAATGTGTTTGAGCAAACAAAAAGGATTTACTTGCATGTTAATGCATTTTCTCACCAGAATACAAGTTGGAATAATGGATATTCACACACAATACTATAGGAAGTCAATGACAATAAAAAGAATGAATGCTAATTCCCACAAGCCTTTCCTAATTCGAGAAAGAAAAAGATGTTGACAGAACTTTAAACAGAAGAAAGGAATAGTTTTCACTGAGTTACTCACTGGACAATTCTCATCCCTCCTTATGAGAATTTTAATGCTCTTTAGGACACTCAGATTTTTTAATGCTCTGCAAATGAAGTCATCAGTATGTTATGCAAAACTCATCCACAAAAATAGTGTTACTATCAATGACTTACCGAAGGGTATTATTATTTTTCAATTAATATAGGTTTCACTTGGGGTGTTGTGTTTAATTTGTATGATTTAGCAATATGATTTATGGATGCTTGTTTATATGCTATGGCTTGTGTTGTGCCTAACAGGATTATGTTTTGCTTCTCATGTTTCACTTTTCCTTTGCCTTTTCTATGATTAGGATGCTCAACCTCGCACTGTTTTTGCATTATGGAAGGCTAATATGGAAGAACCCAATTTTAATCTGCCCGATCCAACAGTGGTCATATCTGATATTTCCAAGAGTAATTACCTATCATTCAATGTTCAAGTTGATCTTGCTATTACTGAAATTCAATGTAGGTAGATGATTTTCTCATTTCATTCATAGCCCGAAAGCATTGGTGACCTATAAGACTTTAGGAGCTAAATCTAAATTAGATAGAACTCCTAAATAAGGAAGCTCGTGGGATAAGTGAAAAAGTATTATAGAAATTATGAAGGTTGTGATTTTAGTAATTTCGGTATAATAGATTTTGTAGAACCATATAGGGGCATATTATTAGTAAGAATAATTTTTTATTTGTTATATGGTTCTTTACTATGCAATCTAGGATACCATTGGTTTAAACCAGTGATAAAGTGACATTAGAGCTTTAGTATTGCAGGTGATGAAACTTTTAATCCTACATGCTCTAACATCTGCTACCTGTTGTAATCCATTTTTATGAAATTTGTCTGGCAGGTGTTGTCTTCTGTAAAGCATTTAACCATTAAAATGTGGATTAAAATACTTAACGATGGTAATAAGGGTTCTATCCAAAGAGAAGAAAAGTTTGTGGTACTAGTGTACAACCTTATGGTGGTAAAGGGTGGAATAGAAAAAAAAAAAGAAAAAAAGAAAAAAAGAGGGGAACTGATAACAGAGCCATAAATCTGTCAACATGTGAATCAAGCTGCATCACTCTCTCAAAGTTGCTAGATGATCATGGTTTCAGCCTTTCAGGTACTTAGTACTTTTCCTTTGTATTTTGACTATTTCTTAGTTTGAGAGAGACTTTTCATCTTTAACGAAGTAACATGTCTTTCATATAAATATACTTATCTGAATTAGGGTAATTTAAATGAATAATGACCTATCAAGTTTTCTATGAAGTTTCTCTTTGCATCTTAGTTCTGATGCATAAAATGCATACCTTCACTCTCTTATAAAAAGACAATGTTCCATAAAAAAATACAATTGTTCCCCCCTACAAAGTGTGCCTCCCAGCAATATTACTAAAACCATAAGTTTATTTACTATAGGCGATTACCAATGATCATATATACAAGATCAAGGTTGCTGCTCCAAAAGTTTCATTTTCACTGCTATACTGCCTTATGTTCTACACTATGAAATGCATACATGGTAGTAGTTAAATAATTTATATATATACCTAATGCATACTAGTCCTCCCTTCACTCTGGAGGCCTGTTCTTGTATTTTGAATAGAAGTGCATGTTAGTTTTATTTGTGGTTAGAGATTAGATACAGTGATAAGTACACATATACATGATGTGAAAATTAAGTTTCTTGCTTTTCTGGAAATGGGCACATTCCTTTCAGAGATTCTAAGCTAAGATCGGATACTACAACCGTCCTTAGGAAGCAATGCCAAGACAACCATCATCTATACAATGATCCCTGCACGGTCTCATGTTGAGCAATCCAGAAATACACTTCTTTTTGCTAGTTGTGCCAAGGAAGTGACTAGTAATGCTCAAGTCAATGTAGTTATGTCTAGACAAAGTTTTGGTAAAGCATTTGCAAAGGGAGGTGGCAAGGCTCGAGAGTGATAAAGAGACAACAGAGAGAGTTAATACACCTGGAGTAGCTATTAGATTATGTTTATTAATATATTTAGTATTGTTTCTAACGATGTAATATTACACTTCTATATTTTTGTTATTGTAAATTTGTAATTGAATTTGAATGTTTTGATATAATATATTTACAATTATATTATTCAGGTACTATATTACAAATTTAAAGTAGGTATGTGATATTAAATAATTATTGGGTAGATTTTTTTTTTAATTTAACGACAAACTTTAGCGACGGATTTGTTCGTACTTAAATTTAGCAACGGAAATATCCGTTGCAATTTCCTTTCAAATTCGTCACTATATCTTCAAACCAGGAAATTAGCAACGAATTTTTTCTTAATTTAGCGACGGATTTTCCGTTGTTAAATCTAGCGACGAAAATTACTGTCGTTATTTCCTCACAAATTTCGTCTTCAAATTCGTCGTTAGAAAGAATTTAGCGACGGAATAATTTTACCTAGCGACGAAAATTTCCGTCGCTAAATCTAGCGACGGAAAAAAATTTTGTCGCTAAATTCTAGCGAGAAGGGTTTTTGCAACGGATGAATCCGTCGCTAAAACCCTTTAGCGATGGATTTTGCCCTTTTAGTGACGGATTTTGTCCGTCGCTAAATCCACGTTTTTTTGTAGTACATTATTTCTATGCTTTCGTTTTTAATGTTTTTGTTCTAATAAATTGCTACAATCATTTTGGAACCATGTTTTGAGGACTAACTTGTAGGAGTCGAGACTGAAAATTGCTTTGGAAAGGCTAAGTTTGGACATAGTTATGAAAGGCAAAGCCAAAAATCGGGAGAAAATAACGCAGTGGACCTACACGAGGCTCACACATGTGTAGCCGTGCGTGGGAACGAGGCAGTAGCCTCCCATGCACGCTCACACGCGTGTAGCCATGCGTGGGAGCGAGACAGAGAGCTCCCACGCACGGTCACACGAGTGTGACCGGCGTGGAAGCCCCCTACGGGTTTAAAACCCTTGTTCGGCCACTCCATGCCATTTTTCCCCAAAACACCAATTTTCTCTTCTCTTCTCCACGCAAGGAAGAACCAAACTCAAGGTTTGAACATATCTCTTACTTTTTACCTTCAAAGAAGATCAAATACGTCAACATCAAGGTAATTTCTCACATTTTTAACTCTTTATCCTTGAATATTCATAAGTTTGGAAGAGCTTGAATGAGAAATTTATTCTACTTTGCCTTGCATGATTTTGAATGTTTTGAAAGTTTAAATTGGTTTATAATGCTTCATAGAGCTATCCTTTGATGTTTTCTTTCATTATTGATGGTTACATTGATGGTTACATTGATGGATTGTTATATATTTTTGAACTTCAAGTGTGAACACCATTGATGAACAAATGGGTTTGTTAGATTTCTTGTTGAAATTATGAAATTGATACTTGAATTGATGAATAAACTTGTTGTAGAACTATTATATGCCATCAATTTGACTTTTCACATGCTACATTGCCCAAATTGAATTTTCAATTTCAAACCCTAATTTTGAATTTGGGGAAGAAGATGAAGTCGACTTTTTGAAATTCTTGACTTTTGTAGTTGACTTCTTATTTGACTATCAAATCGATATATCTTATGATGATTTTATGCATGTGTGTGATAATGGAATCATATTGTTGATATTCTTATGCTAGAATTGTCCAAAATACAGGGAAACTATGGCGAAATTTTCGAAAATTCTTAGCCCTATATGTTTGAAATCCATTATTTTGACAAGGAATTTTACACAAAAATAATGGTGACTTATTCAAAGCCAATTACCATGAATGTTAATTTCTATAATTTATAGGATGGGACGCTCGAAGGAAATTGCGAAGAAATCAAAGCATGATGTAGGAGAATCGAGTCGATCAAGGACACGGCAACAAGCTACAGCTCCGCAGGAGCCGGGGTCAAGGTCACTACGGCACTTGACACCCGTCCAACTCGCAACAGTGGATAACTATAAAGGAAAGCAGCTTTCTGTTGGCCGTCACTTCGAAGATAATGTCTTAAGAGAATTTGGTTATTTGGCCGAAGTAAATAGGCTTCTTAGGCACCCACAGCTCCGCTATCTGTTTGAGTGGAGAGGACCCAACTATGCGCCTGACACTTATGAATTCTTGGCGACCTTGGAAATTAGAAGGGAAACCAACAATGCAAGAGAGTCTATTCCATTCACTCTTTTCGGCAACCATTATAGTATGTTTGTCAACACTTTGGGTGTTACACTCGGTTTTCATGATGAAGTGAGCGTGTCCATGCCATATTTCAGAGATTTCAAGGAAGATTTTGATTCAGACGAAGTTGCTAGACGATATTGGAGAAGCATCACAAACAATGCCCCATACAACTCTTCAAACATGAAGGCAAAACTCATCACCCGCAATGCTCTGAAGGCTATCAGATTAGCCTTCGCTATAATTCTCTCAGGAAGAACCACAAATCGCAACAAGGTATACAAGCAAGATCTATTCTACATGTGGTGCATGGAGAATGATGTTGGCATCAACATGGGCGTTCAAGCTAGAAAGTGGCTCCAAACTCAGCAAAAGCCTAAGGTTCAGATTGTGTTTATTGGACCTTTTGTTACTAAGCTATGCATCGGGTTGGGCCTACTGAACCGGTTGATGGGGAGAGAGATCTGAGGGTTGCACAATTTCTTTCTCCGTGGGTGAGTTCTTTGCCGCAGAATTAAAGCTTGGAGGTCATGATGCACCTGATCTAGAGGCTTCTGATGAGGATGATGAGGACGGGGAAGAGAATGAGGAGGAGAATGCTGCACAGGAGCAAGGCCATACTCCAATGGATTGGGACACAACTCAGAATTTTCATAGGCAGCTCCATGACGAACAGATGAAATACTGGCGTGAGCAGCATACATGGCAAGAAGTCCACTTCACATCCATCTCCGCGAGACAGGATGTCCACACCGAAAACCTCAACCGCATGAGAAGGGCGGTGGAGGAAAATGATAGGAGAATTGCCGATCTTGAAGCTAGATTTGACAGGCAATTCCATCCCTTCGGTGATGAGTGATACCTTCCTTCGATTTTTCTCGATCCTGACCTATTGACACTTGATACTGAGTTCCTTGACTTTGGTTACTATGGTTGCTAGCCCCATTTGAACAATAGGATCCCTATGCGCGGGGTTCCAACTTTTATTTTCTTTATTTCTTTACTTTGCTTTACTTATCTTTATTGCTTTATGTTATTTAATTTCCAACTGCTTTACTTTTCTGCATTTCTATTTGAATAATTCTACTTATTTATATGCTTTATTATCTAAGTTTTTGTTATTTTTATTGCTTTTATATTTTTATCAGCTTATAATAATTGAATAGCACTCCGAAAACCCTTTTTGTACGTTATATCTCCATTTCTTATAGAGCATCTATAACGAGAGCAGGCCTATGCTGGAAGCTAAAGTGTGGAAAGAGGGATGCATACTTGGTTTATCCTCTTATCCCTTTTCTAATTTTAACCCCTGTTTTGATCTTTAAAGTGTGGAAATATTTTCTTTATAGCTTTGTGTATGAGTATACTAGAGTTTACCATGATTAATAGGATCGTTTGATGCATACCCTTTATCCCAGAGCAATTTCTAAAGTGTGGAAAGGGATCTTTATTTGTCTACCCTTAGAATCCCTATTTCGTTCCTTTACCTTGTACGCATGGAAACATCGAGGACGATGTTTACTTTAAATTGTGGAAAGGACGCACTTTGTGCTTTACATGCTTACATGCTTAGTATTACAAGTTGAAGCTCTTGGGAATGATAAGCGGGTGCATTTGCAGTTTGAAAAGGGAGTTATTATTTGTGTTATCTAGGGAGAATTTTGACTGGATGCCCAAAAATTTTTACTCTCGAAATATCTTTGAGGAAGTTACTTTTCGCACCCATGAGAGTGTTTAGAGCCAAATAAGTTTATATTCTTGCCTGCTTGCATGATGTTCACCTTTTATTTACGTAGCACCTTAGTCAAGGATCTCTCAAAGTGGGAGTGTGCACTCTTTAATTTTAGAAAGATAAAACTAGCAAGGCCCGGAATTAAACTAACCTTGGTAGGGCATGGGGCAAAAGGTGAGCCTAATGGTAAGCTTAATGAGAAAACAAAACCCTTGATCATAAATAGAAAAAGGCATGAGGGGTTGACACGAGGAGAAGTCGAAAAGGCAAAAGGCCAATCGGCAAAAGGCCAATCACCAAAGAGTTTAAAAATTGAGGGAAGCCAATTCGTTGGGTTGTGTCCAAACCATAGTCTTCGGTAAGCAAAAAGCTTTATCTGGAGTCGGTTGTTCACATGAAAAGATCCCAAGAATTGAGAAAATAAAGCTGAGGTGAGCCGTTTCACTAGGATTTGAGTAACCCATCGCACTGACCTTCGAAAAAGCATGGAGCTCCATGTGAAGTCGGGGGACTCGAGACGTTATCCTAGGAAGTGAGAAAAAAGAGGGACCGCGCTAAGCCAAAAGCGGTGAGTGGTCCATGCCCCAACCCTCATTTACATTTACGTTGGGCTTTAGCGTATAAGGATGGAAAGTTGATTAGCTAGTGCACATCGTTCCCACTAGTGGGATCGGCTAGAGGCCCTATTTAAATAGAAGGTGAACCAAAACTATGGAAATGCATGCTTGCGTATGGTGTGAGAAGTGTGATCCCTTGTTTTAATTGTTTTATCTACGAAAGGTATTTATTTCCCGAAAATAATTCTTGAGTTGCTGACATCTAACCAAAATCCTTTGTAGATAACACAAATGATTTCCCCCGTTTCAACAGTCTTAGACACCCATTATTTTGACTTGCCAAAAGCTTTGTTTTGCATGAGAGAGTATCTCGGAGACTTATGTGCTTAGAGAGTCAAATGTCTTTCTTGAGGACAAGCAAGAAACAAAGTGTGGAAAATTTGATAAGACTCTGAGATACCCTTATTTCAGGCACATTTTAGGGTGTTTTATCGCGTCTATATCATCCTTACTTGATAAATTATGTGCGTAAATGCTTGAAAATCAATAACTGATGCACAAAAGTTATTTTTAGCTTAAAAGAAGTAAAACAGGAGCCCCGGGAGCAAATAGGACCAAAAGATGAGCTTAAAGAGCGGAGCCCCGGAGGACCAATCTGGAAGGCCACACGCGTGTGAGCAGGCGTGAAAACTTTCCAGAAGCTTCCCACGCACGCTCACACGCGTGGAGACGGTGATGCACGAATTTCAACTAGGGTTATCATTTCGGAGACTATTTAAACCCCTTTGATGAATTTCCAAGGGGAGAGCCCAGAAAATTAGTTTTCCTTTTCTTAGTTTTTCCTTTGGAGAACTTTCTCCATTTTTCTTAGTTTTTAGATTAGATCAATCTCCATTGTAGAAGACAACAAGCTTGGATTGAAGATCTTCTTCTCTCTAGGTGATCTCTATTTCATTTCTATAATTTTAGCTATCTTGTTCTTGGATTAAATTAGCTTTTGCTTTTATTTCATATTATGAGTAGCTAATTTAGTCTAGGGATTTGGATTGTGTGATTGAATATTGCTTTTGTGATGATCTTATTTCTATATCTAGCTTGGATCTATGAGTTTGTGTTGATGGACTATCTATTCTTGTCTTTTGATTGTTGTTGTGATGAGATCTTGTTTGGATTTGGCCAATCTAGATGAGAGATTGAGCTCTTGACTCTTTCATGTCTTTGATTAGAGTTAGGATTTGAACTTAGACACAATCAAAGTTCCTATGGACTTCTTAAGAATAGTAGGATAGTGTGTAGCTTAAGTGTTTGATAAAATTCCTCTTCAAACTTTGGATGCTTGAAGGCACTCCTAAGTCAAAGAAGCCTTAGTACACAAGGTGGAAAAGGACTAAGACAACACACTCTTGAATAGACAATATCCTAAAAATCCTAATCCTTGACCTTAGACACTCCACTATGCAATATTCATGAGCACTATCCAATCCCTACCGCTTTTACATATTCACAAAATCACTTTTATATTACTACTCTCTCTTGCACTCAAACCAACCAATGAACTACTCTTACTCACAAATCACCCTTCACCACACTCGAATCCTATGCATGATCCAATCAAGTAAACTCCCGAACGTTTGACACACCTTCACGTCCCTCTTTCGAGACCGACACTCGGGGAGTCACAGACTTTCCGTTTTATCATAAATATCTTTTGACATCTCAACCCTACTCGCAAAGTCACAATGTCAATAGGGTAAATGAACAAACAGGGATTCTAAAGATTAGACAAATAAAAGAAACCTTTCCACACTTTGGAATTTTGCTCTGGGATATAGGGTATGCATCAAACGATCCTATATAACATGGTAAGCTCAAACATATACACAAAGTTATATAAACAAATATTTCCACACTTTAAAGATCAAAACGGGACTTAAAATTAGAAAAGGGATAAGAGGATAAACCAAGTATGCATCCCTTTTTCCACACTTTAGCGTCCTGCATAGGTCTGCTCCCGTTGTCGATGCTCTATAAGAAATGGAGACATAACATACAAAAGGGTTTTCGGAGTGCTATTCAATTATTGTAATCTGATAGAAATATAAAAGCAATATAACATACACATAGATAATTAAGTATGTAAATATAAAATAAGAAAAATTATTCAAATAGAAACGCAGATATTTAAAGTGCATAAAAGTAAGCAGTTAGAATGTAAATAACATAAAGTGATAAAAATAAAGTAAAGCAAAGTAAAGTAAAAGAAATAAAGGTCGGAACCCCGCGCATAGGGAACCTAGTGTTCAGGTGGGACAAACAACCAATGTAAACAATGTCATTCGGACTTAGAATCATGGATCAAGTGTCAGGATTGAGAACGGACTAGGGAGGCATCACTGATCGCCGAAGGAGGGAGGGTGGAACTGGCTATCAAATCTAGCCTGAAGTTCTTGAATTCTTCTATCATTTTCCTCCACTACTCTTCGCATGCGATTAAGCTCTTCACTGTGGACGTCTTGCCTCGCAGATATAGAAGTGAACTGGCCTTCCTGCCTTGTGCGCTGCTCATGCCAATAAGTCATTGCTCATTATGGAGCTCCCTATGGAAAGTCTGAGTTGCTTCCCAATCTATTGATGTGGGGCCTTGCTCCTGTGCTGCTTCGTCCTCCTCATTCTCTTCATTGTCCCGTCAGTGTCATCAAAAGCTTCCAAGTCTAGCGCATCATCACCTCCCAACCTCAAATGCATCGCGAAGAACTCACCAACAGTGAAAGCAATCATGGTACCTTCATCTTTTTCTCCCATACGAAGGTCTGTTAGGCCCAAACCCTGGCACAATCTAGTAACAAAAGGTCCAATGAAAACGGTCTGAACCTTAGGCTTAAGTTGGGTTTGGAGCCATTTTCTCGCTTGCACGCCCATGTTGATGCTTACTCCATTCTCCATGCACTACATATAAAAGAGATCTTGCTTATAGACTTTGTTGCGGTTGGTGGTCCTACCGGAGAGATTAACTGCGATGGCTAATCTGATAGCCTTCAAAGCATTCCTGGTGATGAGATTTGCCTTGAGATTTGATGAATTGTAAAGTGCATTGTTGGTGATGCTCCTCCAGTACTGAACAACAACAGCTTCTGAATCAAAATCTTCCTTAAACTCCCTGAAATATGGCAAAGAAATGCTCTCGGCGGTGTGGAATCCAAGAGTAACACCTAAAGTGTTAACTGATAAACTGTAGTGGTTGCCAAACAGTCTGAACGAAATGGACTCTCTTGCATTATTAACTTCTTTTTGGATCTCCAGTGTCGCCAAAAATTCATACGTGACTGGCGCAAATGTAAGTCCTCTCCACTCGAATAAATGGCGGATCTGACGGTGCCTTATCAGTCCATTCACCTCGTTCAGGAAACCAAATTTTGTTAGAACATTGTTCTCAATGTAACGGCCGACCCTTAGTTGCTTGCTTTTATAATTATCCACCGAGGTGAGCTGAAGGGGTGTCAAGTGCTTAAGCCACCTTGAACCTCGCTCCTGGGAAACTTGTTGAACTGCAGTTTGAGGTCGTGCTCGTGACCTACTGGATTCTCCATGATCATATTTAATTTGGTTTTCTTTGCTATCTCCTTACCTCGTCCCATCCTACAAATTTTAGAAATTAACATTCATGGTAATTGGTTTTGAATAACTATCTTTCAAATAAGTCACCAATAGATTCATGTAAAATTCCTTGTCAAGATAATGGATTTCAAACATATAGGATTAAGGATTTTCGAAAATTTTGCCATAGTTTCCCCTATATTTTGAACGATATACTTGATATCTAGCAATCAACATAGACAATTCCGGGCGCAGATGAACTATTTTGTACTTGGTTTTTTTATATCATAAATCTTGTACTAATTTAGGTCGTATTTATTTAATAATGATCTATTTAGTCTAAGATTTGAACATGCATGGTTATATACTGCAAAATAATTTATCAAAAAATATAAGTATCACGGGTTTCCAGACTTTTGTTCTCTGTTTTGTATTGAAAGGACTTCAATTTTTGAATCCATATTTTCTCAATGAATTTTATTTTTCAAATTTTAAGCATTCTGTCAAATTTTACACTGAATTTTAATTTTCAAAATCTAAGTTTTATGTCAGATTTTGCAAAATCATGTTTATGAATTGTATTTTTCTTGTTCTTCTACTTATTGAATCCAAAACAAATTACATGAAGTGTTCAAAAATT
>CM008333.1:12136829-12149413 GCA_002525835.2 Ipomoea batatas | reverse complement strand
TTCGTCTTCGTCTTCCTTGCTTGTCCGCTTATTTTTTTTGTTAGTGGTATCTCATATGTAATTGGGTTATTGGTGCTAGAAGAGAAAGATCAAGAGAAAGAAAATATATATATGATGGGCAAAGGAGGTGATCAAGCTCAAAAACACTGTCTTGATGATATTTTTGGTAAAGAACATTTGTCAATTTAATGGGCTGATAAAGAAAAAAGTGAATAAAATGGTGGCACAATTTTTTTTTTTATGTAGGTGAATGTGAAGTTTTTGGATTAGAGTTGAGCCTAAAAGAATTCCTTAATTCTCATCATTTGAGGATATACTTAGAAGATAATGTGGAAGACGAATGCTTGTTCTTTGAAGTAGATAATTGCAAAATCCTTGAGGAGAATATACTAGTCTTGAGTTTAAAAGAATTCCTCAATGCCCGACATTTGTGGACATATCTTGAGGAAAAAGTGGATGGAGAGAAGGGAGTCATCTTGCTTAGATCTTTGCTAGATTGTTCTTTGTTATTGGTGTTCCTTTTTATTTCATTGCACTTTTTATCTTTCGCATTTACATTTCTTGCTTTAATTTACTATTCATTTCTTCTTCTTCCTTTTTTTTTTTTTTTCTAAAAAAACTTATGTAATAATCCCAACTTCATCGGACTAGTCCTTTGTGAAGAGAGGGTGGTTAACACGATCTTGAAGATTTTAAGATGCCCTAGTGTCCACACAACTTTGAGGGAGTATTCTTTCTATCCTTTCTTTTATGGTTTCGATTGTCTTACTATTGTGTTTAGGAATGATATCTTTGATGTGCCTATTTGGTAATATTGTGAGATTATAATTGCTGCGTTACCCTTTATTTCCTTGTGCTTTCATGCTTTATTTGCTATAAGCTTTAATAAGAGAATATTGATAATGTAAACTTTTAAGCCCGACATTTGTGGACATATCTTGATGAAAAAGTGGATGGAGAGAAGGGAGTCATCTTGCTTCGATCTTTGCTAGATTGTTCTTTGTTATTGGTGTTCCTTTTATTTCATTGCACTTTTTATCTTTCGCATTTACATTTCTTGCTTTAATTTACTATTCATTTCTTCTTCTTCCTTTTTTTTTTCTATAAAAACTTATGTAATAATCCCAACTTCGTCGGACTAGTCCTTTGTAGAGAGAGGGTTAGCACGATCTTGAAGATTTTAAGATGCCCTGGTGTCTACACAACTTTGAGGGAGTATTGTTTCTATCATTTCTTTTATGGTTTCAATTGTCTTACTATTGTGTTTAGGAATGATATTTTTAATGTGCCTATTTGGTAATATTGTGAGATTATAATTGCTATGTTACCCTTTATTTCCTTGTGCTTTCATGCTTTATTTGCTATAAGCTTTAATAAGAGAATATCGATGATGTAAAGTTTTAAGCGTGGGAAGGGATAAAAATGGGTGTATTTCAAAATTTCAAAATTTTTTATTGTTTATTTGTTTTATTTTGGCAATTTTAAAGCTAAGGTACTTTTATTCAATTTGAGTACCAATTGAATTTTGTTTCACCTTGTGCCTTAGCCTTAATGTTGGGTTTATGTTGAATTATTCTTTTTCCCTTAAAAGCTCCTAGAGTTTGACACACACCACTTTGTGAGTTTAGAGGCACACCTTAGCACCCACTTCATGCTTGAGATTTTTGAATGATAAAGGCAATAGTTATACCTCTACATACACATATTCCACCTCATTTAGACATTTACCATCGTTAACCTTAGGTGTAACCGAGTTGAGGTTAAACTTTGTTCTTTTATTTAAAACCCTTTAAGTAATTAGTTCCTCTTGTTTTAAAATGGCCTATGTTTATTTCCCGACGTGACTTAAGTATGCACATGTCATTGGTTTGTTAGTTTGAATTGGTTGAAGTCCTATTTGAATGAAAGGGTGACGTAAGGCAAAAGGAGAGATTGTGAGGATTAATGTTATCCCCACCCTATTGCGAAAGAGGAAATATGTGTGACTATAATTAAGGATGCGGAAGAGACAATACTGAAAAGCTAAAAAAGTCTTTTCAATCCCATGATTATGAGGTAACAGGAGTGTGGGTGAGAGCGACTTTGTAAGAACGGAGTTTGAAATACTTCCAATCTATAATTCTATCTTGAATTATAACAAACTGGTTTTTTTATCGATACATACTTAGCAGCGAGTATATATAACTACCAGTAAATGAGTATTTCTAACGATTATGAAAACCGCCGCTAATTTAACATTGAACTTTAAATGATTAAGTGTTAACAACAATTTCATACGGTAGTTCACTATAACTACTAGGAAGCATTAACTTATTTTTAATTTAATATGTTTTTTTAGTGACAGTGGTCTTAACTGCTAAAATTCAACTAAAATTCAATATTATTGTAGTCTAGTGGCATCAAACCCTTCCCGTTATACGGGAGGTGGTGGGTTCGAGCCTTAGTGGAGGCAATGCTAACTCTTGTGCTTCAATTGGTTGAGAAAGTAGTTATGAACAGATACTGCATTGTAATAGAGTTAGTAGTATTCAAAAAAGTGTTTAAAAATGAAAATTGTAATCTCAAAAGCCTTTTAAAAATTTCAAACTTTTTAACACTAATAAAGTGCAATTTTTAACAGTATAAAGTGCAGTTCTTGATAAATCCTAGAACCTAAACAAAAAATCATACATAGGTAATTGAATGTCAAATTTGTTTATTTAAATAAGTAATTCAAAGTATATGAATGCAAGATAATATATGAGATTCATTATAATTGTCACTGTTGGTTTTATGGCTACGAGATAACCGTTTCGGCTGGCCAACACTACTGTAAAACTTAAAGAAGAATATTCAAACTTAAAGAGAATAATTGTATTTGTATTCCAACTCGAGAGAAAGAATGAGATCTCCTTACAATGTGACCCCTAGGGGGTACTTATATTAGGATAATAAGCTTATTCAAGGAAATAAGTAAAATTCTTAACAAATAGGATTTAGGAAGGCAGTTTAGGGCTGCCTATCTAGCATGGGAGTTACTGAATTCTGATTAAGGTAAAATTCCCCTAAATTTTACCTAAGGTTTCCTAATTTCGCGCGCGATAACTGCCTCTCCGAGCGCACCCGGTCGGGCACCGCCTCCTGACTGCCTACTTGGATTGAGCCACACAAATTTAAAAAACCCGGGCTACATGTCCGTTCACACTCGGCCAGCCAGCTGGCTCCCAATACCGGTCTTCTCGGGTCGGGTACCCTAATTGGGGTATCCATCACTAGTCCCTCACTTTCTAGAGCTCTTGAAAGACAACGACTCAAGTTTGAGCGCCGACTACGTCATGTTTGTACCATAGAATCATTGTAAAGACAGGATTTTTCGTATCCAGTCCCCACGGACGGCGCCGATGTTGGTTTTACCGCTGCGAGATAACCGTTTCGGCTGGCCAACACTACTGTAAAACTTAAAGAAGGATATTCAAACTTAAAGAGAATAATTGTACTTGTATTCCAACTCGAGAGAAAGAATGAGCTCTCCTTACAATGTGACCCCTAAGGGGTACTTATACCATGATAATAAGCCTATTCAAGGAAATAAGTAAAATTCTTAACAAATATGATTTAGGAAGGCAGTTTAGGGCTGCCTATCTAGCATGGGAGTTACAAATTTTGATTAAGACAAAATTCCCTAAATTTCACCCCGGGTTTCCTAATTCCGTATGCAGTAACCGCCTCTCGGAGTGCACCCGGTCGGGCACCACCTCCTGACTGCCTACCTGGATTGAGCCATACAGATTTAAACAACCTGGGCTACATGTTCATTCACGCTCGGCCAGCCAGCGGGCTCCCAATACCGATCTTCTCAAATCGGGTACCCTAGTCGAGGTATCCATCAATCACTAATATAAATGTTTGCAACTTTGTAAAATTGATTGTCCAAATACTTAGTCTAAACATGATATTCTAAATAAATATTACTTTTGGTTTGAATTTCTCTAAGTCTTCTTAATTCTCTTTTGGGTAGCATTGTCATTGTCTCCATCTTCATTATTTGAGTATTTGTCATCTTATTTTTTGTTGGTAGTGTGTCATTTGCAATTGGGTTACTGGTTTTAGCATAGATTGCAACGTCATGCAATGAGATTATAGTGTAGGAAGTTGTGAATTTGCTTTGTTGTGTATATGACTGGATCTTAGTTGTACTATGAACTCTTGATCTTGCAGCGCCTGTTGATATTTTGCATGCTAGTTTCTTCCCTACATGTTTCATGTCGAAGTATTTAATAAAATATTACTCCCTCTGTCCCGAAATATCTGTCTCACTTTCATTTTGCACGCAGTTTAAGATAGGTAAGAAAAGTTAACTCCATTTCCTTTTATGCCCCTTGTACTTTCTGACATATTTGCTTTATTTCTTCATCTTTCTTCATCTTTCTTCATCTCATCTGTAGACAGTAGACATTTCTTCTTCATTCTTCAACAACAATTTTGCTTCATTTATTCATCTCATCTGTAGACGTTTCTTTTTATTTCTTCAACAAATATTGCATAGCTTGTTTGTCTTCTACTAATTTGTATAGACCCAGTAACTATACAAAAATACTCTGTAAAATGAACTTAAAACTTCTAAAAACCATTATTTCTACATTTTTTCTTGCCTATAATAAGAGATAGAAAAACATAGAGCAGTGACGTATATAAATCTGAATGATGGAGAGGATTATCGCTATTGAGCTGCAAATGTCAACAGCCTCATAGAGTTATCATATTCTTACGCTTTAAAAAAAAAAAAACTTACGCTTCTTGAAATTGAACGGAGATTGGGATGACGACAACACTGGTTTAAGAGACTGTAAGAAATGAAGAGTAGGAATAGTTGTTGATGCTCTTATCGCCCAATGTTCATTTTCTTTGATTTGGAAAATGGAAATGAAGATTCTCAAAAAAAGAAAATGGAAATGAAGAGACATAGGAGGAAGAAAAGTGTAATCTGTATTTGTTCTTCTAGCTGGGGCACGATTCTTGAGAGGATAAGAAGCAAATTATATTTGAGTGGGTGACAGTTGGAGAGAATTAATGAGTGGAAATGTGGTAAAAGTTGAAAGGGTAAAGTGGGAAAATAAAAGTATTATGATGTTTATTTTTGGAAAGTGGACAATATTTTGGGACAAACGAAAAAGGAAAGTAAGACAGGTAAAATGGGACGGAGGGAGTAATATTTATTATATTTGTAGAAGGTTCATGAGTAGTACATCTTGTTCTATTTTCATAATTTCTTTACTTGATTGTACAACAATAACTCTGCAAGTAGTTTGAATACTAATGCCGCAACATGTCCAATTTCATAAACAATTTCCACATCCATTTTGCACATGTTTATTTTCAAGTTCATATTTTTGGAATTAGTATGAATGAATGTAATAATTGATTTTGTGTGTGTGCGTGTGTGTGTGTGTGTGTTTTTTTTTATTGAATTGATATTAACCTTGGAGTTAAATTGTTTATCAATTTGTGCATAAACCTTTTTTAAACAGTAAATACATCTTATATAGCAGGTGCTTTTGTTGCTAAGGTTGATACTGATTTTGCCTTTAATCTATGCAGGTTGAGTATAGAAGATGAAATGAGTTGTAAATTTATATCAGTTCTAGTATATTTAATGAATGCATAATAAGTATTTTACATGCAGGATCAATGTATGCAACAACGGTGGCTATTTTGAAATTTCTTCATTTTCTAAATTTGTCAAATTGTTGTAGTCTCGGAATATTTTCAATGTGTCAAGCATGTCCCGATGTTCTATTGCCCTACATTGAAATTTTTAATGAGTTTTAAATGTAGCTACGTAAGATAATGATCAAATTAACATTTACATATTATTATTAACATAAAAGCATACAAGTCCTTTAGATGTTCGGATTCATTTGGTTCAACCATTTTGCGTGTCTGACATAAATGTAAGATTCTCTTGATTGCAATCGTTAATCTGCAGGTCTCTCTTAAATAACTCAAGAAACCATCTCCAACTATCTTTAGTCTCACCTTCTACAAAAGCATATGCAATTGGAAATATTCCCTCATTACCATCAATTGAAATTGCTGTCAGTAACATACCCGCTCTCCCCTTGAGATGACAACCATCCACCCCAATGATAGGCCTACAGAACTTGAAACCTTCCTTACAAGCTGCCAACACATGTATAGTCTAATCAGTATTTTCCTTCCTCCATCAATCACATCATCACTTAACAAGACAAGTTGAAGTGGGATTTGTTTTCTGGATTTCAACACAGTAACACCAGATTTTTTTTGAAGTTCTCTTCAGCTTCTCCTTTAATATCTCTCTTAGCAAAGGTCATTGCCTTATAGGTTTGTCTCTTACTCAAATTGTAATGCTCTGTAGTCCAAAACTTTTTCCTAAACTCATGCATTGTCATTTTTGAATTGTCTTTAAGTTCTTTCTTCCACCTATTTATTTGTTACTTTGAAAAAAGTTACTAGTCTATTCTTCTCAATCCATGTGCAACCTTCATGCTTATCATTGAAATTGAGTACCCTCCAACAGAACTCATCCTCCACTCTTCTTAATATAATCTTCCAATTGCAACTTTCATGACTACAAACTGCTACAACTCTAACCTTGTCATTCTTTATGTACTTCAACTATTTCTCATTTCTTATTGCATACTCTATAACTGCTTCTTTAAATTGTTTTTTATTTGTAAAGGTCCTAGCAATCCATAACACTGGAGTATTATTCTGACCTCTAGGCCTACCTACCTGCCACATATCTTCTTGGACTTCATTATCACTGTCCATAATTTCTCTATCATTAGATAAGTACAGTCCACATTTTCATCCACAATACCTTCTTGTCTCCTTTCTTCAGTTTCTTCATTATTACTTCCAACACCAACCCCAACCCCTCCATACTCAACATTAGCATCAATGAATTTAAGAAACTGTAAGTCATCTTCAAAATCACTACCATCAGTATTGCCCTCATCATACTCTTCACCACTTATCTCAAGTTCCTCTTCATCTACACCTGCCCCAATAGTCCAAACCTCTACTTCTTTAGGTCTAACCACATAATTTGCCAAGCAACAAGTCTGAAAGTCATCTACTAACTCCACTAAAGTTGTGGTATTCACTGTAAAAAACCTAATGGGATTATCCTGACTATATCGCAATTCTTGGTACTTTTCTTTCAATGTTATGAAACCCCACTCATCTACATCTATATTTTTAAATAATTGTACTTTCCCGACCACATATTTTGGAGGCAAGCTTTGTTCTATATAACCTCCATGCCTTAGTTTTAATGTGAAAGTATAACAACCTACATATAATATAATAAACACACAACAAAAACAGTAAAAACAAAGCAATTAGGTCACTTTAATACTAATCACTGACAACAACTTCTCAAATTATAAAATTCAAAGCACATGGTGTTATTAAAAATACTCTCTGACAATCGGAAATTACAAGAAACTGGAAAACGAAACTAAACAAATTACAACGAAAAATAATCCACGTAGGATTAAATAATTACTTGCGATGAAGANGTTCAACTTTATTGTTTTATTGAAAATATATATTGGTTGAGATTTGTCAAACTTAGGAATCCGAATATAATAAATGAGTATGAACCTAGTTTTTGGATAAAATGTTTATCGCTATGCCAAAGTTAGCTTACAGGTAAAGGTGTAACATTATTTACTTATACCACCACATTTTCGATAGGAAGAGTGCTGAGCTTGACCCTATATCGGCCTTAGCCCAACAATTCTCCCTTGAATCCATAACCTAACTTTGATACCACTTGTTAGGATTAATGCTTACTGTTGCGCCAAAAGCTATAACTCACAGCAAAGGCGCAACTTTATTTCCTTATACCACCACATTTTCGATAGGGAGGGTGCTGGACTTGGCCCTTCATCGGCCTTTGCCAAACAATTCTCCCTCGAACTCATGACCTGACTTTAATACCACTTGTTAGGATTTTTTACTATCTATATATCCTAGATGTATTTCCATAAGGGGAGATTTCAAAAACGAGTGTATGGGTAAGAAAACCAATTCAAGATACACAAAGGATTTGTAATAAAGATTATGTAAGTTATCCAACAGGATATTTAAACGTTTACTGCTACGCCAAAAGCTACAACTCATGGCGAAGGCGCAACTTTATTTCCTCATACCGCAACATTTTCGATAGGCAGGATGCTGGACTTGAGCCTTCACTAGCCTCCGTCTAAAAATCCCCTTAACCACTGAACTTGACCATTCACCGACCTATGCTCAACATACAGTATACTCTGTCCGAAAATCCTCTAAGCCATTGAACTTGACCGTTCACGATCTCTGATCAACATATATAGTAAACCCATCAATTATATTGATTGTAATGTGATATTGCAGGAATTGGGAGCTTACAGCAGCCTGGAGTGGATCACAAATTCAAGTCCCGGTTAAGTTTATCGTGGGAGACCAAGACTTAACCTATCACTTCCCAGGCGTGAAAGAGCTGATACACGAAGGTGGTCTAAAGAAAATTGTGCCAAATTTGCAAGAAGTTGTTGTTATGGAAGGAGTGGCTCACTACATCAACCAAGAAAAGCCTGAAGAAGTCAACAACCACATTCTCGACTTCATCCAAAACTTCCATTAAAATGTACGTTAATTAAGAAAGAAAGAATAATAATTTGTATGTTTCATACCCTGATACAGACTACAATGGGATGATTATATCTTATGTTTTAAAAATACGTGTTTGTTTGCCGTTAGGAGCGGTAAATTATTGTGTGGACCATTGTCCACACAGCTATGTGGACCATAATTAAATGTACATTATTTTTGTACTGAATGTACATTATTTTTATACTATAAAAATAATGTACATTCAGTACACAAATAATGTACATCACCTGAATATAATGTACATTATTTTTATACTGAATGAGCTGTTGATTTTTTTTTGTGTGGATTTGGACAAAAATGTGTAGGAATGAAAAGGTGGATCAAAATGTGTAAAGTACTGCTTACCTTATTCTCATTAAGATTTTTGAGAAGAAGGTAATCATAGTACCGTCTTTAACAAAAAAACAAAACAAAAAATGCTGACAAGTACAGAGGAGAGAGAAGAATGTGTCAACACCTTCTTCTCTCTCCTCATTTATCCACACAATCAGCATAAATACCGCTTTCAAGCATGGGGATGGAGAAGATGAAACATATATAAATTAAACATTACATTATATCATTGCTTTCTCCTTGTAGCGCACATCGAACAATTGCAGTTAGGCCATTATCGAAATAGTTGAGGTACCTACTCCATGCCGCTTTGTTTATAATTTTTTGCAACTAATAATAATAATAATAATAATAATAATAATATTATTATTATTATTATTATTATTATTTCATGCATGTAGTAGGAATTAGGAGATCACCGGGAGGCTGGAGCATTATGCCGCAAATTATATCGTGGACCGTGGTCCACAATGCATTGTGGACCGCGGTCCCAAAACGACGTCTTTTTGATTAATGAAACAGACGGATGAATTCGTGCCACTCACTTTCTTTTCATATATACTGCATTTTCTTTTCATATATACTGCACTTTCTTTTCAACACAACTACAGTTCCCTTTCAACACAACTGCAGTTACTTTTTGATATAACTACAGTTGTATATTATCGAATGAAACTATAGTTATATCAAAAAGTAACTGCAGTTGTGTTGAAAGGGAACTGCAGTTGTGTTGAAAAGAAAGTGCAGTATATATGAAAAGAAAGTGTAGTATATATGAAAAGAAAGTGAGTGGCGCGAATTCATCCGTCTATTTCATTAATCAAAACGACGTCGTTTTGGGGACCGCGGTCCACAATGACATTTTATACCGCGGTCCACGATATAAGAACTGGCATTGGCATTATGCATGACATGTAGTGTTATTATTATTATTATTATTATTATTATTATTATGAGGAGTACGGTAGTGCATGACATTTTATTATTATTATTATTATTATTATTATTATTATTATTATTATGAGTACGACAGTGCATGGAAAGGAGTGGTTCGAGGTGGTTCAAGCCTTAGTGGATGCAATATTGACTCTTTGTGCTTCAATAAATTGAGAAAGTAGTTATGAACAAATACCACATTGTAACAGAGCTAATTGTACTAAAAAAAGAAACAGATATATAACAAATTCTACTTCTTCTAGTCATTATTATTATTATTATTATATTATTTAATAAAATTTAACACAAAATTGTACAGTTTGCTGGCACAAGAAGTACACGAGCGCAACCACTTATCGCCATATGGAGATAGGGTGCAAGCACACAAACATGCACGTGAAGGAACTCCATAATATGACACCGTATTGGTACTCGGCATACTAACAAACACAACACATAAATTCAACAAAAATTTAAAAAATTACAACAGACTGCAACTCTATGTAGTATGTACTCACAACTTATCTCTCTTCGGTAACTGGTGGCAAGGACGATAAAGTGTCGTTCTCATTGGCAGGAGGAGTTTTGGATTTGTTAATATATGAACGAGCCACATCTAACATTAGCTCCACCTCCTTTTTATACTGGACAAATGAGAAAAAGTAGGGAGAATGATTGAGAATTGCAAAATATTTGAGTGACAAGGAGGAAACAGCTCACCATATATACTCAAGACATACCTCATTAATTGCACCAGCCTTAATTTTAGACTGCATTACACACCATTTCTTAAAATGTGCACCTGTTAAAATTGAGTGTTTTGAAAATATCAAGAAACCCTTATTCATTGAATTAAAAAAAAAAAATACTCGCAACGATTTTACGGAAGGGGTATACGCAGAGCCAGAAAAATCGTTCGGTGGGGGCGAAACATAAAAAAATATATAATCATATATATTGTTGGATATGTACGAAAAATAAAACACATCAAAACTTTATAAAATATTCATAACAATATATGAAACATAATTAATTTCATAACGCTATAGAGGGGATGAAGACATCAAAACGCTATAAAAATATTCATAACAATATATGAAACATAATTAATTTCATAACGCTATACATAAATATTGTTGGATATGTACGAAAAATAGAACACATCAAAACTTTATAAAAATATTCATAACAATATATGAAACATAATTAATTTCATAACACTATAGAAGGGGGTGAAGGCTTTAGGATTTGAACCCTCACCCTTTGCTAAGTGAAAAGGTACGCCATCACCCAACTAATCCATTGTTTACTTATATATGTTTTCAAATACTTATATCTAAAAATATACTATATATACAAGGGTTATATATGGGGTGGGGGTGGGATGAGTGGGGGCAGCTGCCCCTATTGTGGCTTCCCACTGGGTATACTGATAAAACGCATTGAAGGATTTGAAGGGATATAATGAAGAAAATAGAAAAGGTAAAAAGTAGGTAGAAGTGAAGATTTCAACAGGCAGTCACTTAACAATGTTAGCAAGTCTATAATTAGCATTTTATTGTCTGAAGGATTTCATTAGCCTAGGTGTTTGACAGATAGCAGTACCTTAAACACAAGAGGCAACCTAGTTTTTTGGTCCCTTGCAGATGCACTATTTACCGATTTAGTACCTCAGATATTTATATTCAATTTTGTTCCATACATCACTCATATTTCTTATCTGTAATACTTCTGCACAAACATCTTTCCAATTAGTTTTCCACCGGACCCATTCTCAACTACTATTCATACAGGCAATGTCTACTACTAAACAAACTTCCGTGTCAATGAACATATGATTAAATTTTGTTAACACAGAAGAAATACACTGCAAACAGCACCACTACCAATATAGGCGTGTTAATGAAATGGATTGCTACAAGATATTTTACGTCTGATAATTAATTTTATTTAAAACAAGCACGACAAGATGCAAGTACATCTGTACATGACATTTCAAGCAAGCATCATGCACATCAAATGGATGAATAATTGAATTCTATAAAGTAACACTAAAATCTTTCTAGTATAGGATTGAGGAAACTTACCAACTTTTATATCCATGGAGCAAGAGGATTCAGAATTAGTTTCCAAAGACCACCTACAATGAATCTGATGAAAGCAAATGTAATCAACAATCAAGTTGAATAAACACATTAAAAATTAGAATGTCTGCATAGAGAGGGTTACAGATATAGTTCACACATCCAATTCAACACTATGAAAAATCAACTCAAAATAACTCTTGTTTGGTAAAGTACATGGGTTGGTTGGTTAAAATAAATGATGTTCTGATAGGGAACTAAGGAATCCAAATTACATGATTTTGAGGAGCTAAAATCAAGGATTTAAAGACCGATTGATTAGATTGAGTATTTTGTTAACAGAGAAATGTGAGAACCAAGAAAGTCCTAAACCATTTCTTAGTAATAAAATCCATAAGATTTAAAAGAAAACACAATCATATTTGGGGAATCAGAAATCAAATGAAAATTGTGAAATTTTCTATATCCACTTTTCAATCAACTTCTAAAGCTATATATCCTGGTTCATAAAGATACTTCAAGTTATAAAAACATAGGGCCACAAATTTGTAG
>CM008333.1:12122980-12135322 GCA_002525835.2 Ipomoea batatas | reverse complement strand
GGGTGTGTTTGGTAACCCGTAAAATGACTTCTGGAAAATGTTTTCCGAATTTTCGGTGTTTGACAACGTCCGGAAAAGTGTTTTCCGTTGACCAAGGAAAATTAGTTCATTTTCCGGAATGGCCAAATTGGTTGTTTCGCATGTTCTTGGCCAAAACCAAGCCATATCACCCAAATACACCAAGACAGTTTTTCATAACACAACCAAACACCGGAAATGAAAATGTTTTCCGAAAAATGAGTCATTTTCTGGAATATGTTTTCCGAAAGTCATTTTCCTGCTTTCCAAACGGACCCTAATATATGTGCAATTATACTTTTATACCTTAAGTATATTCATTTTGACTATATCGCATTTTGTTTTTTCTCCCTCTTCCATATTTGAATGAATCAATTGTAATTGTTATAAAAAATTTAATAGTCCATGTTTAATTAATTTTTTTAAAGTTTAATAATTTAAAGTTTTCAAAAGGAAAATGTGTAATTAATTTTTTAAAAAAGATTTTAAATAATTTTCAGTCAATTAGTACTATCATTTCCTTTTCCAATTTGTCAAATTTCTACTTGCTTGTTCATTAAGATTTTTTTATATATATTTTCAATCAATTAGTAAAATCAGTTTTCTATTACATTTGATATTTACTATTGTTTAGGCAAGAATTTCACAAATGATGATTTTATTTTTATTAATAGTAGTATAGATAAGTATTCGAATTATTATTATTGGTGTAAATAATAATTAATAAATTATTGTTCTTATAAAATTACGCAAAATTTGTTTACATTATTCTCACAATTATAATGATTTAATTATTCTCAGAATTTGGTAAATAAAATTTTGTTACTAATTAAAATTTATTTTTTTTTTACCAATTAATTAATAATATTAGTTTGTGCGGGAAAAGTTGAAGGGGAGGATTTTTCTTTTATTAATAGTATTGATATGTGAATATAGAAATAATATTACCTATTAATAGATATTAGTTAATTTCCATTTTACATTTTCTTACCAAATAAGGTTTATTAATTATTTGACCAATAAAATATTTAATTAATTGAGTACAAAAGTTTGTGCGGGAAATGAAATAGGAGAATTTTACTTTTATATATAGTATAGATTATTTTTATGTTTTTTTTAAAAAAAATAATTTCAATTTGAGGTGACTTTTTAGAAACTTGCAAATTGGACAAATTTCATGAAATGAGTTAGTTTAAATACTCAATTGTAGTTATTTTAGGTTGAGTAGCCTAATTGCATTTTCGTGTGCAGTTCGGTGACCTATTTAACCCTTAGATTTGTGCATGGTAAGAAAAACCCTTTAAAAAAATAAGGACAGCAATAATGTTGTCATCTTTGTTTCCTGTTATATGTTTCCTTTTGTTTCCTATTACTCCAGATTTTGTGAGTTTCTTCATAGTACTTCTTCACTGTTTATAATATTCACTTGCCATATTTGGGAGAAAATAATAGTGTCCTAATTTAGTGATTTATAAGGCAGATTTAATGTATATAGAGACGTGAAGAACAAAGTTAGGATTGAAAAAACAAATTTATAATGAGGTGTGGTTTTTAATATTCTATGAGGATATGAATAGTTTGTTAGCAGTAATGATAGCACACATATACTAAAGTTGTGTCATGTGTTAACGTTTATTCTTATTTTATANTGCCCGGTCCTAACGGGATAAATCTCTCCTTTTCTCATTCCCCAAGATAACCGCATTGGGCGACCTGACTTCACATGGATCTCCATGCTTTTTCGAAGACGGTGCAATGGGTGCCCAAATCCTGGCGGAATGGCTCTTTTAAATTTTCTCATCTCCTAAGACCTTGCATCGGGGCAACCGACTTCACGTAGAGCTCTACGCGTTTTCGAAGACGGTGTAATGGTTGCCCCAATGTCTTAGCAAGACGGCTATTTTTTCAATTCCTAAGGTGGCCTCATTGGCTCTTTTGGGGTTTTGGCCTCTTTGGGCTCTTTTTGAACATAAGATAACAAGCTTCACCTTCACAACCCCACACACCACCTTCGGGAGAGCAAAACAAAGAATTAAATTCATTTCCGGGCTTAGTACAATTTATCTTACTAGGGTTGACAAGTGCACACTCCCACTTCGTTACCTCCTTGACCATGGTCCGAACTAAATCAAGGGTGAACATCATGCAAGCATACAAAAATCAACAACTTTAAAAGTGTACAAGAGTTTTATTTCAAGGGATATTCCAAATTGAGACTCAAACGTTCCTTCAAAGCGCGCATTTTCTAAGATAGATTAAACAATGTATTCACTTCAAACATATACAAAATTCTACGCTAAGCATCACTTAATAGGTCAAAGTTTTCAAGCACAAACGGTGCTTTTCTTTTCACACTTTAAAACGAACATCGTCCTCGATGTTCACACTATGCACAAGGTGGGAAAGACAAAGGTCTAAAAAAGCTACGCCCCTTTCCACACTTTAAACGTGTGCTATGGGCTCTAAGGATCACACAAAAATTGCTTTTATGAAAGATGCTTAACATCATACAATATAATGCCAAATAACCCCGGGTTTCCACACTTTAGAAATGAAGCACAAAGGCAAAATAACAAAAGACAAGAGAGATAAAGAGACTCCCTTGTTGCTTTTCTTCAAGTACATTGCCTTTAATCATCCTCTTAGCTTTGAGCCATTTATCAATTTTCCTACACCATCAACAAACACATTGCAATACTACAAACCATATTAGAGAATTTAACTTCCATTAATGCAAAACTTATTGAAAGCAAAAGTAAACAACAAAAACAAAAATGCATAAAAAGGTAAGATAATCTCGGGTTGCCTCTCGAGAAACGCTCCGTTTAATGTCCGTAGCCCGACACAACTTTCAAGCCCTCATTCCAACATACTTGGACAGGGACAAGTCCTTTTGCCCCATCCACTCTTTCTTCAAGATATGCCCTCAAATGCCAGGCATTGGCAAACTCCTTTAATTCTATACATAGCATACTCTCTTTCAAAGGTTGGCAACTATCCATGTCCATGAGTATGCTATTCTCTTCCAACTTACCTCTTTTTTCATTTTTCTTCTTTTCACCAAACTCCTTTTCATCATTTCTCACTTTCTCCTCAACTTCCTCCCTAACACTCTCATCACTTGTCTTTTTCTTGTCCTCAACCTCTTCTTTTACATTCTCTTTTTCAACCCCTTCTTCTTCCTTACTTGACAAAACATCCCGTAAATCGCCACCCGTTTCCTCCTTATCTTCACCAATCAACTCATGAATATATAAAGCATCGTCAAGGCAATTATCAAGGAAGGTCACAATTTCAACATCATTTAATTCATGCAAACTAACATCAACATTCATTTCATCATTACCACAAAGCATCTCATGCAAATCATCAACATGTTCATTTGACAAAGATTCATCACCAAAAGTGAAAGACTCAAGAACATCATTATCATCTAAAGAAATGAAAGAATTGTTCTCACAAGTATCAAAACAATTTTCATCATCATCATCGGAGGAGTCAAATGAATCACTATCATTAAAAACACAAGGGTTGAAAAGATTGACCTCATTATCAACATCTTGAATTATGCAATTATTTTCACTAGTCATATCTACCACGTTTTCAACTCCATCATCAACACAATCAATATTAGCATTATCAAAATGAATAGGCACACCAATATCATCACAATCATCATTCTCATCACACATGTCGGCCCAAGATTTAAAAATTTTATCACCAAGAGTAGTGCTACCACTAATAGGGTCAAGTGTCTTACCACATGCAAGCTCAATAGTGTCACCACATGGCTTTTCCTCTTCCCACACTATCTCCACATCATCATCACTCTCCTCTTGTACTTGTACCCTTATTTGATTTTCCTCTCATGGATTAAGTTTTCCTCAAGCACGAGTTCTTCTTCTTCACTCCTTTTCTTTGTTTCACTATTCTTTTTTTCTTCAACACTCTCTTTTTCCTCAACATTCTCATATTCACTCCCACGTGTATGCTCAAAGGTGTTACCATGAGTATCTTCTTCTTCATTTCCACATTTGGCCACTTGAGCCATTTGATCTTCCAAGGTTCGAATTGATGTTTCCGTCTCTTGCCCTAGGGGGGAGGTTCTTTGTCTAAATTCTTGCTTCCACCCTTCCCTAATATTGGTCATTTCTTGCTTTAATTCTTCTATCATTGCCAATATCTTGTTCTTCATGTCTTCCGTGTTTTCCTCCTCATATGGTTGCATCATGTACTCCTCATTCTCATAGTGGTTGGAGTAGTATGGATAGTCTTGATGATCTTGAGAATATGGAGGGTATTGTGGATTTTGAGTGTATGAAACGTAGTGTTCATCTCGAGTGTATGGGAAATATTTCTCATTTTGAGGGGATTGTGAGTATTGAATTTGTTCGGAGTAAGAGTTATGAGGGTAGACATTTCGTGAATAGAGATTTTGTGGTGGAGCATGATGATATCTGTAACACCCCGTAAATTCGTTCAAGCCGTAAGACCGATAATTAATTCCTTGGGTAATTTATTTATTTTAATTGGGCTAGTTCTTTCAATTTAATACATATATATATATATATATATATATATATATATATATATATTTCTTGAGCCTAATTTAATTATTCTAATCAAGAGCCCAATTCTTGAATTTATTCTTGTAAGGGATTTTATTCAATTTGGATCCTTACAATTCTTGTAATTAAAATAGTCTTACATGGCCCAATTTCTTAATATACATAAGTATAATGTCCTTAAGACATCTTATGGGCTTCTTTATTCTAATGTATATATTTAATTGTAAGGGATGAATTCATTAGCCCAACTTATTAATCTTGTACATATTATATTCTTGTAAGTAATATAATATATGAATGAGCCCATCTCTCATTAAGTCTTTCACCCTAATATAATATATGTATTGTAGTATATATATTCAAGACTAAAAATCCCTAAAAGTTTTCACTCCCTCTCTTCCCTACTCTACACTCTCACGCCACTTTCCATCTTTAATCCTCCAAATTTGATCTTCAATTCTCCTACAAGTTTTCAAGTCAAGATTGCTCCTTTAGGCTTGTTTAAGTTTGGGTAAGTGCATCTAGCTAAGAATATTCATTGCATTTTATGGTTTTACTAGTCTTTATGCATGTTCTTATGTGTGTTCTTTTGGGGTTCTTTGGGTAAAAGATGATCAAGAAGGTGGTGGGGCTTTGTGAGCTTGGTTGAGGCTTTGCTAGGTTGGAAAGAGCTCCTTGAGGTAACCACTATGTCCATCAAAATCTATTTTTACACTCTCATTCTATATGATATTTTGGTGTTGGAAATCCTGAAATTTCTTGGTGTTTAGCCCTATTCTTGGTTGTATTTTGTTGGATTTTCTTGATCTTGTGTCTTGATCTTGGCCTATTGTTGTTGTGATCATTTGTTAGTTGGATTTCCATGTTTTTGGCCTCTAATTAGATGAAATGTTGGTGTATTTTGATCTGATTGTTGCATTCTGGAATGAGTCTTCGTATCTGGGCAGAATTGGATTCTGAGGAGTGTGGAAGACCTTGCGGAGGTCCGAGGCGGAATAATGTGCCCCGCCGAGGAGATCCGCAAGGCTGGAGCGGTGGGCACGGGCAGAGGTGGTTGGCCCGTTGAGGGGGACCGTCTCCTCCTTGCGGAGGAGGGCGACGGAGGAGTGAGCTCCGTTGGAGAGCTCCGCATAGTCTCTGGAAGTTTGATTCCAGAGACTGTTTTTGGTTGTTGTTGTCTGTTTGTTTCCCCTTTGTTCTGAATATTGTTGGAGTGTTTTGTTGGGTATTTTACCATGTCTTTGGAGTATTTATTCATGCCGTTTGTTGGGTATTTATACCATATCTTGGAGTATTGATTCATGTCTTTTGGTTCCTCTCTTTGTACTCATGCTTTATTGATTCCTTGAATTCATTACCTGGGAGTTGGTTTGTGTTCATAAGTTGAGATGAACACTTTGTTTGGTTGTTTTGGGCTGAGTTTGGAGTATGAGTATGTGGTGGTGGATCCTTGGTATCTTTTGGAGGTTGTTGGGTGAACTAACTGCGCTACTATTGACTATTGACTTCTGACTTTGGACTTCGGTCCCTGTGATTGGACTTAGGTCCCTGTAATTGGACTACTGTCCCTGTGATTGGACTTCGGTCCCTGTGATTGGGTTCATTACCCCTGCGTACTTGACTTCTGACTTCTGACTTTTGACTTCTGACTGTGCTTGGGTTTGGTATGATGGTTTGGTATGAGGGTTGGAGGTTGGAGTTGGGGGTTCTTTCTTGGTTTATGTATTCATGAGTTCCTTGTGTATATTCGGTTGATATCTTGTTGTTCTCGTTGTGGTTGGTTGATCCCTTTGTTGTTCAGTTGGTATCTTGTTTATGGATTCGTTGTATTGTACTCTCGTTATTGGATATTGGCTTCGTTTGGATGAGTCTTGGTTTATGATTTGTTCAGTTTATTGTTGTTGAGTATCCGTTTTGAACTATTGAATAGTTTGTTGGTGTTTATATTCTATATGGGTGTGTAAACCTATTTACAAGCTTATGTATATCTATACTTCCTTGCGGGTGTGAATGGTGGTTGCTTAGCAGTCTTTTGCTAATGGTTCTTTGTGTGTTTTCCAGGTATGGAGTAAGTCTAAGTGAGAGCGCGTTAGAGCTTACAGTTATGAGGATGCTTAGACTTAGCTTATGTTGTTTAGACTTTGTGTTTCGGGCCTGTGAGCCATTTGAGATTTCATATACTCTTGACTAGTTGTTGGATATTTTGAGACAGATTTGAGGATTTTATCTATGCAGTTACCTTTCTTTGGTTAGCCTGTGCATCTAGGCCGTGTTTATCTTACCTAGATGTGGCATGATGCCCCTTAAGTTTTAAATTCGCTTCCGCTATGTTATGTTTTAGTTGAGATAGGCAGCTGTTGTGTTAAGTTTTATCTATCTCAGCTTGTGAAAGGTTGGGGTGTCACAATATCCTTCTTGGGATATGTATTCCTCATAGTCTCCTTCATGTTGATTTTGATAGTGGTCTTGAGGTTCATCATAATGGCTTTGGTTTCTTTTTGGACAGTAATAATCATCATATGTCATATCTTGATCATCATAGCGAGCCCAAGGTGGTGGTGGACTTGTTGGTTGATATTGTGCTCTAAAGTCCTCATAATCATGACCATGATAAGACTCTTGGTAGCTCTCAGGTGGTTCATCATATATGGTTCTTCTTTGAGGTGGTGGTGGGGCTCTTCTTGAGTGGGCGTAGTCACCATCTTCTCTTTTATAAAATTGAGCTCCTAGTGATTGCCTTCTTGGTGGATCATCATACTCATCATATGCCTTATCATCATATTGAGGTCTTGATGGTTGCTTTCTTGGTGGGTATTCTTCTTGTGAAGATCCATATGTCCTTGAGTAGGGTGGTTCATAGTCCTCATAATCTCTATAACCATAGGGGTTAGAAACTTGAGCATTATAGCCTCCACTTGGTTGCCTATATCCTCCTTGGTCCTCATAGTAATCCTCTTGTTGATATCTTGCTTGAGAATACATTATAGAGGACCAACCTATCAACACAAAGACAAGAGAGTGTTTTGCAACTAGAAATAGTTGCAAGTGAGAGTAGTAGCAAATGAAATGACAAAAAAAATTAAAACGTAAACAAAGTAAATTGCAAAAATAGAAAGTAAATGGGGGGTTAGACTCTCTAACTTGAACACTTGCTCATGTTCATCCAAAGGCACTTACTACTCAAAAACCGATGCCATCCCCGGCAACGGCGTCATTTGATGAAGTAGTTTTCGCGGTGGATGGAAAGAAGTAGGTGTTAAAACGGAAAGATTTCCGAGTATCGTTCTCAAAGGACGGCAACGAGGGAATTTGAGCGGTAAGGGGATTAAGCACAAGAGTGTTTAGTGTTTGAAAGCTAACACAAACATAGTAAGAAATGTGCATGAAACATCATGAAAATAAGGAACAAAACGTTGGAAACAATCAATTGGAAAGGAGGATTTGGATCTTGAAACTCATATAGGTATCCTTGATTTCCTAAGATATTAGGCTAGCAACACTTAGATTATGAAAATGAGACAAGGTCACAAGCACCATTGCCACTCTCGTGGTCAATGGACTCTCTCCTAGACCGTAATGTCATTCTCATGATCACTAGGCTAAAAGAGGCATTTTGTCAAACACGTTGTGTGCCTCTTGTCTTCCACTCTCCCTTTTCTCAAAGGTGAGAGGGAAATGTGCTAGGCTAGGCTAAGGAGTAACTCTACCCTCGTAGATGAGACTCCTTCTCCAAGCACCTCTCATATAGGTTGATCACCCCTACACAAGAGTCAAAGTGGATCACCACTCACACAGTCAAACTCATAATCAAGCAATTGCAAAACCTAATTGATCTATTCAAAGCTCAAGAATATCCATACAAAATGCTCAATCCAAATCCACAAAGATCTACCTAATCATATTTGGAATTGAAATAGTAAAAGCCAAAAGTAAAGACAGGAAATTAAAATGAAGACTTAGCTTGGAATTGAACTTTGAACTTGAACTTGAATGTTGATCACAATCTTGCACCAATGGAATTCTTCTCTAATTCTAATCTAAACCTATGGATTGCAATGTGGAGTGAATTGAGAGAGATCTCTCTAGGCTAATCCTAGAGAGAGAAATATTCTAAAGTGATCTAAAACTGAAATGTGATGGCTCCCCTGAATAATGGCTCAATTCCCCTTTTAAATCTCGCCCAACCGCCAAAATTTACGCAATGGACGCACGGCTGGACGCGTGTCCATTGCGCGTCCAGCGTGTCTTCTGCTGCTCAGACTTCAACTTCAGAGAGCAATTCAGTGGACGCCGGCATGGACGCACGCGTCCATAGCAGACTTTTGTTCTGCTGTGCCAACTTCAGAGAGCAATAAGTTGGACGTAGGCATGGACGCTCGTCCAGCCCGCGTCCATGGCCTATTTTTGCTCCAACTTTGGTTCGTTTTTCATTTCTCTGAAATATTGTCATCTTCTGCCTTTTTGCACATCTTTTTCCAACAAAACCGATTAGCAAAGTGTGGAACGGGGTCCGATGATAACATCAAGTATTCTAACGCAATTCAAGACCAAATCGATCACAAAAGCAACAAATTGTGCACTAGACGATCCGATAATGACCTTATAAAGATGGCATCTTTTGCACTTATCAACAAAGTTGGCAATTGGCTGCGTGGGTTCAGCAATACGATAAGAGTGAGGCATGCTGTTGAAGGAGAGATGTGGCGTTGTATCAAGGTCTCCAATGGGCTTGGGAGGTAGGAGAAAAAGAGGTGTGGTTCCTTTGTGATTCGAAAGAGGTGGTATGGATTGGATGAATAAGGACGAGGAGATAATGGAACCAATTCGAGACATCATCCATGAGTGGTTCACGAGGGATTGGGACGTGTGAATCATTCATGTCCCCGAGAGAGGTTAACGAGGTGGGATACTGGCTTGTGAAACTTGCACCAAGAAGGAGATGCGGCTGGATTGAAGTATTGGAAGTTTCTATTGAGGTGGAGATGAAGATTGAGACTGACAAAGCATTTTTTGCTCGTTTGAAGAGAAGCCAAGAGAGCTAGGTTTGCTAGCTAGTACCCCCTTCGATTCCTAAATACATGCAATATACATTTTTAATATACAAAAAGTACATTATTTGTGTACTGAATGGAAAATAGCGGGGATTTTTCATAAAGTGACTTCTCCTTTTTTTAGGGGAAGTCATTTTTCGTTTGCAACAGTGAAGCAACCAATCACCTGCCACCTCCACCGCCGCCACCACCACCATCCACCCACCACCCACTACCCACCAGAGTTTGATTTGCCTTGTTCTGATCATGGCTTCCAATTTATAAAAAAAAATAGCATATTCTTCTTCCAATTGGACATTGGTCAACTCATCGTCATTAGTAGATTCATAATCAGTAATTTCAATATCCGTACTAACAGTAATTCATACAATGAATACAGTTTCTTGTACTCCTAAATGAATGTTAAGAAAACTCGCTTAAATTGCTTTTTAGTCAATGTTCATGCTGATGTTGAATGATGGACTTGAACTAGAACGTAAGAGCAATGTAGGAGATATTACTGGAGAAATACCCTCTGATGATTGTGATTGTGAAGAAGAATATAAGAAAGGCTTTGGTGGTATTTCCAACTTCTCCAAACTACCAATCAACATTTCAATAACCTTGTTCATTGATGGCCTATCTGATGGGTCTGTTTGAATGCACCAAAATCCTATCAGTATCATTTTCTTTGCAATCTCTTCTTCCTCTTCTGTTCTGACCCCTTGAAGTTTTAAATCTTCATCTACCAAAAGTCTTTGATATGCCCAATGGGGAAAGTATATCTCAGAACTGTGGCTCACATTATCGTTCACATTCTTTCTTCCGCCGACCATTTCTAAAATCATCATTCCGTAGCTATACACATCTGACTTGTGTGAAACACTTCCAAAATTTCGGCTGACAACTTCTGGAGCAATATAGCCGATAGTTCCCCTAACTCCAAGCATAGATACATTACTCTCCTTGTTAGTGCATAGTTTGGCCAATCCAAAATCAGATATTTTGGGACAAAAGTCTTGATCAAGGAGAATGTTGTGCGGTTTTATATCAAAATGTAGGATTCTTGTGTTGCAGCCTTTGTGCAAGTACTCAAGCCCTCGAGCTATGCCAATAGCAATTTCATACAATTTGGCCCATCCCAAGTGAGTGTTATCACCATGAATATATCGTTCAAGGGATCCATTAGGCATAAATTCATAAACTAGAGCTCTTTTAGTACCATGGTAACAGAATCCTAGAAGATTGACAACATTAACATGAGAGGTTTGACCAATGCTAACTACCTCATTGATGAATTCTTCTCCATCCCCTTTGGTTGAGTTTAGGATCTTAACTGCAACAAGACGGTCATCATAGAGCTTGCCTTTATACACTTCTCCATAGCCTCCTTGCCCAAGTTTGTGTTTGAATGAACTTGTCATTTTCTTTATATCTGAATAACTATAAATTGTTGGGGCTAATGATCTATATTGCTCCATAAACACCTCAAGGTTCCTTCTCTGCAGTGATTTTTTAAATATTCCTAAAAAACAAAAGATATACATAAATTTTAAGGAGGATCCAAATAAATGTATGAAGAAATGTCGATTATATATTTTTTATTTTTCATTTGTTAACGGATAAAAGTAAAAATAACAAGAAAAATTAGCTTTACAAAAATGTCACATCATGAGTGGTGAAAATATAGTCATACATTACAAGAAAAAGTCTCAGCTGCAACGAACAAACCTCTATTACAAAGTGCTCAAAAATTTGCAATGAAATGCATTCCATTGGTAAAAATGTTCGTCACAATTCTATTGCAACAGAATTTTAGTTCTGTTGCAAACTTTGCAATGGACATTACGTTTTCATTGCAATTTTTGCAACGGATTGAGATCCATTGCAAATTCTATTGCAATATTTGCAACGGATTGAGATCCATTGCAAATTCCATTGCAATGTGTGCAACGAGTTTATTTTTCCTACTCTGTTACATTAATGGTAGGAGTGGACCATTTTCCTTACTAAAAAGTGTCACAATATTGGTTCTTAGTTGTATAACATCCATATATAAATAATAAAAGTAATATATTGGGAAGGGATAATTAATGGGGAAAAACTTGTGTGAGACCGTCTCACCATGAGACGGGTCGGGTCAGGTCAATATGCAAATGTAACACTTATATGCACAAATGTCATACTTATATGCTCAAATGTAATACTAATCAGGAATAAAAATTTTGTTACTTATAAGGGTAAATGTAATACTTTTAAGGGAAAATACAATACTTTTACATTTCGATTTAAAAGTATTACATTTTTCCACAAAAGTATTATATTTTCCCTTATAAGTAAGGGACACTTGTCAACATTACTTATTATGAAAAATGTATTACTTTTTTTCTAATAAGTAACAAAAATTGTATTCTTGATTAGTGTTATATTTGAGCATATAGTATGACATTTGCACATATAAGTATGACATTTGCATGGTGCATTGATCCGACCCGACTCGTCTCACGAATAAAGATCTGTGAGACGGTCTCACACAAATGTGACCCTAATTAATGTACCTCCATTACAGACAATGCAATTCCCTGAGCCCTGACAGTCAAGTTCATTCCCAGAAGGATAGCGTCTCTCTCGTCGATGATATGCAAACAAAATTGTGCAAATTACTGGTAAGCATAACGCAGCTCCTCCGATGCCTGCGAAAAGGCTTACATAAAAATTGGAAGAGA
>CM008333.1:12014501-12038145 GCA_002525835.2 Ipomoea batatas | reverse complement strand
CCTCTCTGAAGTTGCAATGTCTGCTGAGGACGCACAGCGGACGTGGGTCGGACGCCCGCGTTCGAAGTCGAGATCTCTCCGAAGATTTGAAGCAGCGAGGCAAAATCCCGCTGGACGCGCCTCGGACGCGCGTCCACAGCGTAACAATTTGGCGGTTGGCGCGATTTAAATAGGGATTTGGGGCATTTTTCAGGGGGATCCCATTCATTTTTCCAGATTAATCTAGTCTAAAATTTCTCTCTCTAGAATTAGGTTGAATTTCTCTCCCAATTCCACTTCAATTCCACTCACATTTCATTCCTAGTAGCTAGATTTGGAGAAGATTGTGGACATCAACTTGCAATTAATCAAGATTTGTAGAAGAATTCCATATATATTCAAGTAATCTTTCAATTTCCTCTCTTGTTCTTCAATTTCTAGTTTGTGAATTGTTTTGTTGATTTGATTTGTGCTTTGAATTGTGATTTGTTTTCAATCCTTATAGCTTAGATTTGTTTAATTGCTTTGATGATGCTTAGTTTAGAGATGTGTGGCTAGTTACCTAGTGGATTAGGACTAGTTGAACATGCATGTTGTTCTTGAGCTCTCATGTCATATATCTAGGGTAGAATGATGCTTTTTGGATATCTTGATAGCGGTTGGGACGCTTGTGTGATCTCTACTCCGATTATGCCAATCGGACTTGAGAGTTAGTGTAGAAAGCTTTCACCTATGAGAATAGGGAATGCTTGAGACCTCACCAACCTCTTTTCCTTCTCACCTTTGAGAAAAGGGAGAAGGAAGGCAAGAGGCACATAACGTGTTTGTCATAATGCCTCTTCTAGCCTAAGGTTCACAAGGATGACTTTATGGTCTAAGAAGTGAGACCATTGACCACGAGAGTGGCGGTGGTGTGAGTGACCTTGTCTCATGTTAGTCCCTTGAGTGTTTTCAAACCCCTAGTACCTTAGAAAATCAAGAGTGGCATGTGTGCTAGACTAGTCTGAATCCTCCCTTCCAATACTTGTTTACAACACCTTTCGTTTTAGTGTTTGCGCTATTCTTAGAATGACCTACACAACCCTTATGTTCGGACTAGCTTTTGAAACATAGGAACTCTTGTGTCTAATTCCTTGTCTACCAAATCCTTTCTATCGTTCCTTGAGACGATACTCGGGAACTTCTTCCCGTTTTATTCGCCTACACTCTTTCCACCTCCCGCTAAAATACAACTCTTCAAATGGCGCCGTTGCCGGGGACCCAGTTGGCTGATAGATCAATCAAGCAACCCAAGGGGGTTGTAGAAGATGTGTTAGTGAGGGTAGACAAGTTTATTTTTCCCGTGGACTTTGTCATTATTGACATGGATGCCGATCAGGAGGTGCCATTAATTCTAGGTAGGCCGTTCTTGGCCACCGCTTGGGCCCTCATAGATGTAGGGAACGGGAAACTTGACTAAGTACCCGATGACGACAAATGATGCGTGCTACTTTGTGGATGTTTTCCATGAGCACGTTAATTCTATTTACCCCAATCTTGTGGGTAAATTGAAAGATGACACCCTCTTGAGAGTCTTGGATAGTAATGATGACCTTGAATCTTTTACTTTCGATGATAACGCTTTGATTAATGAGAATGATGCTGCTTTACATGAGATAGTGTGTAGTGATGATAAAATGCATGTTGATGATAATGTGTGTGATATGAATGATATTGAATTTGTAAATTTCTTTGATGATTGTATTGATGATGCTATATATATTCATGAATTGATTGGTGAAGTTGAGGAGGTGATGGATGGAAATGAAGGGGATGATTTGTTGCATAATGAGAAAATAAATGAGAAAAAGAATATAATAGAAGAGAAAGAAGTGAAAAGTGAACTTAAAACCTTACCGGATAGTCTACAATATGCCTTTCTAGGAGAAAATTCGACTTTACCGGTAGTAATCTCATCAAAACTAGATGAAAATCAACAAGACAAGCTTGTGAATTTGTTAGGAAAATATAAAGGAGCAATAGGGTGGAAGTTACAAGACTTAAAAGGCATAAGTCCTAGCATGTGTACACATAAGATCTTACTAGAAGAGAATGTTAAGCCCATAGCCCAACCCCAAAGGAGGTTGAATCCAAATATGACCGAAGTGGTGAAAAACGAAGTAGTAAGACTTATGGATGTAGGAATGATTTATACAATTTCTGATAGTGCGTGGATAAGTCCTACCCACGTAGTGCCTACAAATAGAGGAATAGCAGTAGTGAAAAATGACAAAGAAGAATTAATTCCTACACGAAGCGTAACGGGGTGGCGGGTTTGTATAGATTATGGAAGACTAAATGACGCCACTAGAAAGGACCACTTCCCTTTGCCCTTTATTGATTAGATGGTTGAGAAGGTGAGCGGGCATGCTTATTACTGTTTCTTAGATGGTATGAGCGGCTATTTCCAAATACCCGTAGCATTAGAGGACCAAGAGAAAACAACATTTACTTGTCCTATGGGTACCTTCGCATACCGGCGCATGCCATTCGGTTTGTGCAATGCGCTGGCGACTTTCATGAGGTGCATGCTAGCGATTTTTGAGGAGTATATAGGGGAGTTCATCGAGGTGTTTATGGACGACTTTATCATATGGGGAGAAACCTATGACGAATGCTTAAGTAATCTAGAAAAAGTCCTCAAGCGGTGTTTAGAAGTAAACCTAGCACTTAGTTGGGAAAAGTGCTACTATATGGTAGAAGAGGGCATAGTATTGGGTCATAAGGTATCAAACAAAGGAATAGAGGTAGACAAAGCTAAAACGTCCGTGATTGACACCCTACCACCTCCAAACTCCGTCACCAGTTTAAGAAGCTTCATAGGACACGTCGGTTTCTACCAGCGCTTTATAAAGGATTTTTCCAAAATTGCTAGACCATTGACCAAACTCCTAGAGAAAGATATAGAGTTTGAATTTGGAGAAAACTGTTTAGTTGCTTTCAAAACCCTTAAGGAGAAACTAGTGAGAGCACCGATCTTAGTTGGACCCGATTGGAACCTTCCATTCGAAATGATGTGCGACGCTAGTGGATTTTCAGTAGGAGTCGTGTTGGGACAAAGGAAGGAAAAATACTTTCAACCAATAGCGTTTGCAAGCAAAACATTAGACAAGACCCAACAAAATTACACTAGTACCGAGAAAGAGTTGTTAGCGGTGATATTCGGTTTAGACAAATTTAGGTCCTACCTCCTCTTGTCCAAGATTATAGTATTTACGGACCACGCGGCCCTTAGATGCTTGATGTCGAAAGCCGAAGCAAAACCGAGACTAATTAGATGGATTTTATTGCTTCAAGAGTTTGATATAGAAATCAAGGATAAGAAAGGAAAAGAGAATGAAGTCGCAGACCATCTTTCTAGAATAGAGAATCCAAACTTAGGGGAGGAAAGCGCTAGCATCTTAGAATTGTTTCCAGAGGAGAAATTGTTGAAAATTGATGATGTATCGTGGTACGCCGATATCGCAAATTATGTTGTAGGAGGAGTTATCCCAAATTATTTTGATGTGCACCAAAAGAGAACATTTTTAGCAGAAAGTAGGCATTATTTTTGGGACGACCCCTACTTGTTCCGGGTATGCGCAGATCAAGTAATTCGAAGATGTGTCGCGGGACAAGAAGGACTAGAAATCATGGGAAACTGTCATGCCGGACCCACCGGAGGCCATTATTCAAGCAATAGAACCGCCAGGAAAGTTCTTGAGGCGGGGTTCTATTGGCCCTCTTTGTTTAGAGACGCTCAAATGTGTGTATCAAATTGTGATCGGTGTCAAAGAGTTGGAAACATTACTGCAAGGAACGAGATGCCTCAAACATACATCTTGGCATGTGAGGTTTTCGACATCTGGGGCATTGATTTCGTGGGACCATTCCCGAGTGCAAAAGGATTCAAGTATATCTTAGTTGCAATAGACTATTTGTCAAAATGGGTGGAGGCACAAGCCTTGAGGAACAATGATGCTAGGAGTGTTATTGGATTTCTTAAGAAGTTGTTCACTAGATTTGGAGTACCAAGAGTTTTAATTAGTGATCGTGGAACGCATTTTAGGAATTCATCTATGGAAAAGATTCTGGCCAAGTACGGAGTCCAAAATAGGGGGGGAGTACCATACCACCCCCAAACGAGTGGTCAAGTAGAGAATGCCAACCGCGATATTAAAGCAATACTAGAAAAAACGGTTGGAATTCACCGTAAAGATTGGCCCGATCGGTTAGATGATGCGCTGTGGGCGTTTAGAACGGCCTATAAGACTCCAATCGGAACCACCCCTTTTAGATTAGTCTACGGGAAAGCATGCCACCTACCGGTGGAGATAGAGCACAAGGCGTATTGGGCAATAAAGAAACTAAATAGTGATATGGACCTCGCCGGTCGAGAAAGGTTATGGCAACTAGATGAAGTAGAAGAGTGGAGGTTGATGTCATACGAGAACTCACGTGCTTATAAAGAACGAACGAAGCTATATCATGATAAGCACATCAAAAAGGGAAAAGAATTCAAAGAAGGAGACCAAGTACTCTTTTTCAATTCGAGACTCAAGCTCTTTCCGGGGAAACTAAAGTCAAGATGGTCCGGTCCATTTACGGTCACTAAAGTTTTTCCGTATGGAACTGTAACACCCCGTAAATTCGTTCAAGCCGTAAGACCGATAATTAATTCCTTGGGCAATTTATTTATTTTAATTGGGCTAGTTCTTCCAATTTCATACATATATATATATATATATATATATATTTCTTGAGCCTAATTTAATTATTCTAATTAAGAGCCCAATTCTTGAATTTATTCTTGTAAGGGATTTTATTCAATTTGGATCCTTACAATTCTTATAATTAAAGTATTATTACAATGGCCCAATTTCTTAATAATATGTAAGTATAATGTCTTTAAGACATCTTATGGGCTTCTTTATCCTATTATATATTTAATTGTAAGGGATGAATTTCTTAGCCCAACTAATTAATCTTGTACATATTATATTCTTGTAAGTAAATATAATATAAGAATGGAGCCCATTTCTTATTAAGTCTTCCACCCTAATATAATATATGTATTGTAGTATATATATTCAAGACAAAAAATCCCTAAAGGTTTTCACTCTCTCTCTTCCCTACTCCTACACTCACACGCCACTTTGATCTAAAATTCCCCAAATTTGATCTTCATTTCTCCTTCAAGTTTTCAAGTCAAGATTGCTCCTTTAGGCTTGTTTGAGTTTGGGTAAGTGCATCTAGCTAAGAATATTCATTGCATCTTATAGTCTTAGTGATCTTTATGCAAGTTTTTATGTGTTTTCTTTTGGGGTTCTTTGGGTAAAAGATGATCAAGAAGGTGGTGGGGCTTTGTGAGCTTTGTTGAGGCTTTGCTTGGTTGGAAAGAGCTTCAAAAGGTAACCACTATGTCCATCAGAATCTATTTTTAAACTCTCAATCTATATGATATTATTTGGTGTTGGAAATCCTGAAATTTCTTGGTTATTAGCCCTATTCTTGGTTGTATTTGTTGGATTTCATGATCTTGTATCTTGATCTTTTGCCTAGTGTTGTTATGAACATTTGTTGGTTGGATTTCCATGTTTTTGGCCTCTGATTAGATGAAACGTTGGTGTATTTTGATCTGATCTTTGTATTCTGGAATGATCTCTCGTGTCTGAGCTTAATCTGGGAACAGGGAGTGTGGGGTTGACCTTGCGGAGGACCTAGGCGGAATAATGTGCCCCGCCGAAGCCTTCCGCAAGGCCATCACGGTGGAGTTGGGCGGAGGGGGATGCCCCGTTGAGGAGGACCGCCTCCTCCTTGCGGAGGAGTGCGGCGGAGGTCAGAGCTCCGTTGAAGAGTTCCGCAAGGTTTCTGGAAATTCGATTCCAGAGACTGTTTTGGGTTGTTGTTGTCTGATTGTTTCCCCTTTGTTCTGAATATTGTTGGAATGTTTTGTTGGGTATTTTACCATGTCTTTGGAGTATTTATTCATGCCTTTTGTTGGGTATTTTACCATGCCTTTGGAGTATTGATTCATGTCTTTTGGTTCTTCTTTTGTACTCATGCCTTATTGACTCCTTGAATTCATTACCTGGGAGTTGGTTTGTGTTCATAGATGAGATGAAAACTTTGTTTGGTCGTTTTGGGCTGAGTTTGGAGTATGAGTATGTGGTGGTGGATTTCTTTGGTATCTTTTGGAGGTTGATGGGTGAACTAACTATTGACTATTGACTATTGACTATATTGACTATATTTGGACTTAGGTCCCTGTGATTGGACTTCGGTCCCTGTGATTGGGTTGATTACCCCTGTGATTGGACTTCGGTCCCTGTGATTGGGCTCTTGCCCCTGTGATTGGACTTCGGTCCCTGTGATTGGGTTTTTACCCCTGCGTACCTGACTTCTAACTGGGGTTGGGTTTGGTATGATGGTTGGTATGAGGGTTTGGAGGTTGGAGTTGAGAGTTCTTTCTTGGTTTATGTATTCATGAGTTCCTTGGGATTATTCGGTTAATTCGTACTTCGGTTGATATCTTGTTGTTCTTGGTTATGGTTGGTTGGTTCCTTTATGGTTGTTGTTCAGTTGGTATCTTGTTTATGGATTCGTTGTCTTATACTCTCGTTGTTGAATATTGATTTCGTTTGGATGAGTCTTGGTTTATGATCCGTTCAGTTTATCATTGTTGAGTATCCGTTTTGAATTAACGAACAGTTTGTTGGTGTTTATATTCTATATGGGTGTGTAAACCTATTTACAAGCTTATGTATATCTATACTTCCTTGCGGGTGTGAATGGTGGTTGCTTAGCAGTCTTTTGCTAATGGTTCTTTGTGTGTTTTCCAGGTTTGCTTTAAAGTCTATGCGCGAGCGCGATAGTGTACACCTATCTGAGGATGCGTAGACTAGATATTATGTTTTTAGACTTGTGTTTCGGGCCTGTGTGCCTTTATGAGATGTTATATACTCTGGTTTAGATGTTGGATGTTTTTGGAGACATGATTTGAGGATTTTTATCTATGCAGTACAGTTCTTATGGTTAGCCTGTGCATCTAGGCTGTGTTTTCTTACCTAGATGTGGCATGATGCCCCTTAGGTTTTAATTCGCTTCCGCTATGTTATGTTTGAGGGTTGAGATAGGCAGCTGTTGTGTTGAGTTTTATCTATCTCAGCTTGTGTAAGGTTGGGGTGTCACCCATACGCAGAGTGAAGTAGAAATGCGCATTACAGTTGGATCAATTGTTTTTTACTTTCCGTAGCGACCAACTAGCCAAATTATAATTAATACTATGACCCAAATTATATAGACCCGACCCGTCTCACAAAATATGACTCGTGAGACGGTCTCACACAAGTGTTACCCATTATGATTTCCCTTCCACTTAGAGTGGACCTTAATTATCCCCTCATTAACTACTTCAGCATTCACATTGAATTCCACAACATATATTTTGTGAGCAGTAGTGTAAGGAAAGCATAATAAATATCTTATTAGACCACACCCTTGAAATGCCCAAATGATTTTTTGGGTCTCCTCTATATCTTGTGCATGCCTCCTGTGACCCTCACGATCAAGAATCGAAGCTGCCATTATTTGTTGACTAAGTTCTTCCAGAGTGGGCTTGGGGTTAGGCTTTTGCTCTTTAGCCATTCTTGATTATGAAAAGATTTTTGAGAGTGATTGGGAAAAGGGTCAAATACACCACTACCGAACTTTATACGAGAAGTTAATTAGGCTCTTGAATTTTGAAAAGTTACAATTAAACCTATCAACTCGTAATTTTTATACATTCAGGCCCAAGAACCAATTAATTATTACCTGTAACCGCAGGCAAAATCATACGTAGCAGCTGGCGTGTCATTATTAAAAGAGTAAATGACTGATTTGGTCTTTTGACTATCAATTTTACCAAACTATTAAATATTCAATTATTGATTTCGTAACCGATTTGGTCCTCCGTCAGTTTGGCTATTAAATCGTCGTCTACTTTGAGGATGGAATGGTAATATCACAACGTTCTTGCATTCCCACCCCTTCAATAGCTGCGTGTTAGTTATATAAACCATCTTCCAAGTTTTTTCCAACCATCCTAACCCTAATTTCTTCTTCTCTGTAACAAATTACACACTTCTGCAACAAATTACTCACGCCATTCTTAATTTCTTCTTCTTCCACAACAAATTACGGTGCACTCTGTCAATATCTATAGTGAGGGGAGTCACAATAATTCATCAAGAAGTTGTTCAATGGTGATCCCCATTTATCACTGTAGCCACTCGTTGAAGCTTTGACTGTAGCCACTCATTGAAGCTTTGAACGTTGTGGACGAATGATAATCTGGGCAATAAGTTTTGGGTTTGCACATACAAAGGATATTGTTGGTAAAGTCACTCTCCCTTATTTTATTCCTTTTATTTTATTGTTGCTTATGTTGAGGTTTTTGCTTCAGGGAATATAATGCGTATTGGTGGATGTGGATTTGTAAGATGGTATGACCCTCCAATGTGTTCAAGATCAAAGACAATAATCCCTAGATTGTTACGGAGATTAATTAAACCAAAATGAGGAATAAATTGAAAGGCTACAAACAAAATTAAGAGCTACTACTACTAAAACTAAGAATTCTAAATTTAATTGTTCATGTATAGTTGTGATGATTTGGTTTATGTTGTTAATACTGATTGATGGTTTAATTAACCCAGGTGGTCTAAATTAACACACCCGATAAATAAAGGATTGGATAAAGAAATGAACAATATTATGAAATGACAATGAAAGTGTGTCACAGAGATAATTCTTGTATTAATTTGTTGTGTAATTGCTATTACAATAGTAGATTAGGACAAAGATAGATGTGAATGTTTTAATGAGACAATAACAAAGCTATTTATACAAACTAAACTCCCTAACTACCCCCTAACACGGTGGTACAGTTATAACTCCGATTTGACCGCGCCCGCGGTTTGATCGACCAAGGCCCTCGGTCGATGTCGTCGTGGCTTCTTGGTTGAGGTGGCCTCCGGATGGTCCTGGTCAAGCACAGGACTCAACCTCAAGGCTTCGGGTCCGCTTGCAATCCTCCTTGCTTCGTCTTCTCGGGTCGATTTGCTCCAATCTGTTTACAATATATCCCGCATAAGTTGCCCACTCTCCGAGCTGCGAGAGGTCATCAGCGAAGGAGAGTAGATATCCTGACCCGACCTTCGTGCATCTGAATATATTTGCAATTCCCCTACGAACTGGGGTATGAAGATGCGTGAATGTCCGGAGCGAATTTTCCAACCGCGAATAAAATAGCGCCTTTCTGCGAATGGGCTCCTTCTCCTACAAAATCTCTTCTAGATGTGATAGAATCGCAATAAATATGTAACTCTTCCCTATAAAAGAATTGAAAACACCTCAAGTCATACCCATCAATTCACATCACTTCTCTATCAACTTTCTATCTTCCCAACACCAATTTTGAATTCTAAAATGGAGTCAACCCCTTTTTCTCCCTTTTTCCCCCATACTTCCTCTTCTCAGCTACCTCTACGTCTGTAAATCTCGATGCTTGGTCCATCAGTTCGGTGTAGGTTTTGGGAGGGTATTGGATGAGATCCCGGTGAAAGGTGCTGGACCACAGGTTGTTTCTGAAGATTGGTATGGACGACCTATCATCGAAGTTGGGTGCTTCCTGCTTCCACTTGCTGAGGTACTCAGCTAGAGACTTCGAGCTCCTTTGCTTCACGTGGTACATGTCGCGAATTGTTTTCTCTTTTGCACACTACTTGCGAAATAAGATAAAACTCGCTTAGTAAGGGCAGAAAAGATAGATATGGAGTCCTCTGGTAGGGATCCGAACTAATCATGTGCCTGGCTGTCCAGGGTCAAGAAGAACATCACTAGCCCTCGTCATCAACATGGCGGCCTGATACTTGTTAAGGTGCGCTCGTGGGTTTGCTGTCCCTGAGTAAGCCTTGATTGTCGGAAAGCGGAAGTCCTTGGGGAAGGGTTCCTCCATAATGGCGTTCACGAATGGGGTGGATAACACGTCCTACGACTCTGGGGACCCATCCTTCTCATCAATCTTCTTCTAGAACTCATCCATCCACCTCCAAAGCTGCTCGACCATTGGTCTCTCCCGACCGCTCGACCTAAGAGGCTTGTTCTCGTCGCAGCTAAGCTCGGAGACGACGGCCTGTCCCGAACCAGCGCACACTGCACAACTGAGCCAAGGCGAACTTGGATTTGGTTGAGTGTTCCCTATGCGGCTCTCTCTATTCCATCATCTCTTTGTTTATATCCCCTCCTCCCCGCCTATCAGATGGTTGGGGCAGGTTGATCTCTCTTTCAACTTGAGTCTTTGGAGCTCGGGGATGCCTGCTACTTGGCTCACCGCGCTCCCTCGGGCAGGTCGGTGCTAGGGTCGGGGCTCCACGAGAGCTCTCAAGACCGAGCTTGGGGGCTTAGAGACCTCCTTGGAGCTCTTCTATGTGGCGGGTGAGCAGGGCGGTGGCTTGTTAGATCACGACCACCCCTTTTCGGTAGCCAGAGCTAGAGGTGTGGGGGGAGCGAAACCGCCGTGGCGATTGTTGGTGAGTTGATTCCATAGGTCTCCCACTGATATCACCGAAATGGTTTGTCGGCTAGCAATCTTGTTGTGGCCGTTCCCAGTGGCGGAGCCAGGAATTTTATCCAGTGGGGGCAAAATATACTCAATATAAATTACACATCTCATTATTGTTTGATCATTATTGTTTGATATAGGCGAAAAATAAAATACATCAAAATTTTAGAAAAATATTCCTAACAAAATATGAAACATAATTAATTTGATAAAATAATTCAAATAAAAAAGCGCATTATAAATTACACATCTCATTATTAATTTTTAAAAAAGTTATAAAAAGGTTTGAAGAAGCTTTTTTAAAAAAAAAACACTTAAAAAATATAGTCATAAATATTGTTGGATATAGGCGAAAAATAAAACATATTAAAAATTTATAAAAATATGAATAACAAAATATGAAAGATAATTAATTTGAAAACGTATTATTAATTTTTGAAACATAATTAATTTGAAAACATATTATAAATTACACATCGCATTATTAATTTTTAAAAAAGTGATGTATACATAAAAATTTAGTTGAAAACCACACTGGGGATAAAGAGATTCAAACCCTAGACCTTAGCAAATCCATATACGCGCCTTACCAATTCAGCTAAGTAACAATTCATTTATATTTAGTTGTTTTAATATACTTATATCTAAAATATGACCTATATATACATATATACATACAAAGGCTATATATGGGGTGGGGGTGGGGTGAGTGGGGGCAGCTGCCCCCACTGCCCCCACTGTAGCTCCGCCAGTGGCCGTTCCCGCTCGGGGTGACAAGAGTGTTAAGAGAAACGTTGGAATTACGAGAGTTGGATCTCAATCTTGTCATAGCTAGTGAATTAGCACGCTCGAGCTTGTATGTTGAGCTTTCAATGAAATCACCAATGACAGATTTAATTAACCTGGGAGGTCCGAATTAATAAACCCGATAAATAAAGTATTGGATAAAGAAATGAACAATATTATGAAAAGACAATGAAAGTGTGTCGCAGAGATAATTCTTGTATTATGTTATTATGTAATTGCTATTACAAGAGTAGATTAGGACAAAGATGGATATGAATGTCTTAATGAGACAATAACAAAGAAATTTATACATACTAAACTCCCTAACCGCCCACCAAACACGGTGGTTCGGTTATAACTCCAATTTGATCACGTCTACGCTGGGACCGGGCCCGCGATTTGACTAACTGAGGTGGTCTTTGAATGGCCCGGGTCAAGCACGGGACTCAACCTCGGGGCTCCGGGTCCGATTGTAATCCTCTTTGCTTCGTCTTCTTGGGTCGGTTTGCTCTGTTTACAATATATCCATCACTAATAGTAGTGATTTGTTGTAATTTCAATTGTAAATGTCTTGGTGGTGTAGAAGTGGTTAAAAGGCTCCATCTTGCTTAGGCTATTGAAAAGAGCTATAAATGTACTGCAATGGTTTAAGTTTTAATTAAAAAATTATGTTAGGTATTGTAACATTATATTGAACTAAGGTTGCCCATGTTTGTTTGTTTGTTTAATGAAATGATAAAAGTGAATGTAATATTATATGAAAAATGTTGGACCATCATTATGATTCTGATTTATTATTTTTTAATTATTGTTCATTGTCTTTTTAGTTAATCAAGATCTTACTTTATTGAGATCCTATTTTCTAGGTTGTTTGACCATATTGTCTAGTCTTTAGACATCTATATAAAGGGTTTAGGACAAGCTTTGTAAGGAGTCAAGACAAGACATATTATCATCTACAATATGTCGCGCGTCTTGTGTCAAGGTTGTTACTACATCAGTTTCAACACACCTCTGCTTTACAACTTTATACGCCAATTATTCTAAAAACTGGTATCAGAGCCTTCTACGGCCCTTCAAACTTGTCACAGTGAACAACATAGCCCAACTTTTTATTCCTGTCCTTGAAAGAACTACAACCGTTGGTGCGCTCAATTGAAGGTGTTGTTTGATTATTATGATTTGTTAGAAATTGTTGAAAGTGGAATTCCTGTAGAATTGCATACAATACAGCTGAGAAGAAGAAAGGCAAGAAGGCATTATACTACATCCGTCAAGGAATTAGATGAGTAATGAAACCTTCAAGCAGATTGAAGGTGCGAAGACCTCGTATGAGGCATGGAATATTCTTATTAACTCATACAAGGGTGATGATGAAACCAAGAGGGTACGTCTTCAAACATTAAGCTGTCAATACAAGCTATTATAGATGGAGTCGGGTGAAACGATTGATTCCTATATTAATCATGCTCTAGCATTGCCCAACATCATGAAGAACATTGGTGAAACTTTTTTAGGACAAAGTAAGGTAGAGAAAATTTTGAGAACCTTGATTCTAAGGTTTGAGCATGTTGTGACCGCAATCGAGGAGGCTAATGATATAACAACAATGATAGTCAAGTCATTGTCTGGTTCATTGAAGGCACACAAGTTGAGGTTGAATGACAATGACAACAAATTTGTGAAGTTCTTGGAACAAGTTTTTCAAGCGCAAACCTCGATCGATGATTCCAATAGAGGCAGAGGAAGAAGTGGAAATTGTTGATCCCGAGTGGGTGGTGAAAAGTCTAGAGGTGGGGGGGGGGGGTGAATTGTTTTTACAAAAAATTTAAAAATTATAACACATTATCAAAATAACTCCAAGTAAAGTAGATTAATGAAAATTTAACTTAGAGTACACAATGGAATAAATGTACGTACATAAAGTGTTATGCTCAAAGATGAAATGTTTTTGAAGTGTTTAACACATGCAATATGATAGAAATGTATATAAGCTATGTGTGAAGATATATATCATGCATGGAAAGTAAAGCGTACGTGAAAATAGTAAGTAAACAAGAGAGAGAGAGAGAGAGAGAGAGAGAGAGAGAGAGAATTTTTATAGAACTTGAAGATTTTTGCTTTTGAGCTCTCTTTCACGTAGCTTTGTTATTCTCAAATGTCTCCACACTTATGCTCTTTTTCATATCTCTCCTATGCTCTCCAAGTCTACATATCTTTTATAGATGATCAAATGTATCCGTTGGAGCGGGATAATTTGATTTTTAAAATCTTCGAAATTGTAGCCTGATATGATAAATTGACAAATTGATCATCTCTTTCGGCTTGATTTGTAACTTGATTATGACATATTGATCTTCTCCTTGCAACTTGGTCCATGTATTCATACTTTGTTGACTTTGTAGTTCTTTCCATATTTGGCATGTAGTCTTCTTTGGAAATTTCATATAAATATTTTACTGATGTAGTAAATGACCATCTAGAAAGAAAACTTTGTGAATCTCTTGGTGTTGTGATCTTGATCACATCTTGGTCTTCTATTATGTTTAATTTTGAAATTAAACATCACTTTGATCTCTTCTCTTTCTTCAAATTATCTTCCAATTGTTGCACATTTCTTTTAGTCTCCTTTGCTACCAAGTGGGTTGTTTGTCTAGCCATAACCGTCCTCCAAAGTATGCTTCTTGGTGTGCTACAAGTTGTGCAATTTGAGTCTTACTACCAAGAGTTGCTCTTTGCTACAAGGTGTGCTAATTTCTTAAGTATGCTAGCTATTATTTCTTCTACCAACTTTTCTTCTTGATTTGTTTTTCCTTAATTCGAAATGTTGTGCTCCTTGCGTGATAGCAACAGCCATGGCATAACATTGATCAGTCATTATTGTTTGTGGACACCTACCATCCATCGATCGTAGAAATATTTTGAACAACGAAACAAAAGATTCTATCCTTTCATTCAGTAAAAAACCACAACCAAACATGACATTCATGCAGTGGTGATTCGTACCTACAAAGGGACCACAAATCATATCATACCTATTGGTACGATATATTGTATCGTGTACTACTGAATCACCAAACAACCGATAATATGCCTTCATTTGTGCATCCCTAAAAAAGAAAAACTACACAACCTTGCATCATCATCAACTTCGAATTCAAAAAATAAATCAGACTCATGCAATTGTCTCTTCTTAAATATCTCAATCAAAGTATTAGAATCAGTCCCATCTAAATGCTTCATCGAATCTAAAAACACAATATTGCAAGCATCCCTAGTAGTAAGTCCAACAAATGGTGAACCTCTGGACTGGTGTTTTAGAAAACGAATATCATCCTACAAGGGAACTCCACTCCTCTTCATGTCTTTTAAGTATGTCAACTGATTCACAGAAACATTTCTATGCGATCTAAGCATATAACTTGTGGAAGACGGACAAAACTCATGGTTATGCTCCTTTACATGTTTGGTAACAACGACCCACTTACCATTTGAATCTACATCAAATTGACACATTGCATGACATCTAGTTCGAGTCTCTACCTTTGAATAACACTTATTAGAGGTCTCTGGCCTTAATTTGAACCCAGCCTTAGAACAATGTAACTTTTTCATCTTCAAAGTACTTCCAGAAATATAATATTGTTTTCCCTTCCTAACACTAAATCCCATTCGAAATGCATAATCATTGTACATATAAAATGCTTCTTCAACTGAACCAATAGAAAACCCCACCAATTCTTGATTAACTGTGATTTACTAAAATGAACCTTAGTTTTTCTATACAAAAACTATTATGTTCTATAAAGAATCCAATGAAACTAAAGACAAATTGAATTGATACTACCATGTTTTTCAAATGAAACTAATGTGGATTGGAAATGAACCTAACTATCATGCTTCTACAAACATACAAATTCAAACTTAGTGAACAAACAACTAAACATAAAACCTAGAATAGATGAATCTTCATCAACAACATTTGGAGAAGTACCATCAACTCCAATAGAAGGATTACAACCATATGTACCAACAAAAAAATCAAAGCAAAAAATAAAAATAAAAAACACAACTCATGCAATAATATGTATATTGTTGAGTAACACTAAAGCGGAATTAAAATGAAACTACAAAGTTGACAAAACACAACTACAGCTAGCGTTGTTAAAATGAAACTACTGTCAAACATTATCAACTGAAATTGACATGCGCTTCAAATGACACTATAGTGTTTCATAACTGAAACTACTGCGGCATCAAAATGAAATCAACTACCATGATCTTGAAACAAATATAAAACTCAAATGAACACACAAATACCATTAAAAAGTGGAATATCATCATGATCACCAACAAAACTTGGAGAAAGAACATTAGATACAATCAATGAAATCAATTCAACGACAACTAGAAGATTTCTTTACCTGCAACACATAGAAACTGCAATCTATAAAACAACTAGAATCATAGAATAGCAATATCAACCAGAAAATACCCTGGAAATTTAAAATTACACAATAAATTGAGTAAAGGATACAAACTTGGGTTAATGAACTGTGATCATTGACTATCAACAAATTTGAATCAATCTCAACAATCATATTGCTTCTACCTAATGTTTCATTCATGATTCGCAGAAAGAAAAAATGGATCTCCACGCTATGATAGAAATAAGAACAATACAAACGAAACAAACTGAAAAAAGAACGATGAATGATCGAAATTAGCCGTCTATGACAGTACGATGAACTCCACATTCACACAATACAAATGGATCTCCACGCTATGACAGTAAAACTTGCGTGGTTACGAGCTGTAGAAATAAGTTACCCAAAAATTAGACTAAAATGCCCTTAGCATTAAAAATGTTCAAAGGTATTTCAGGGGTATCTTTGTACTTTGGCCAAAAAACTTTACCAAGATTGGTAATAAATTTAAAAAAGGAAAGAGTTTAATAAAATAGAGGAGTATATTGCATTAAATTCACATTAGTTCATAGGTTTTAAGAAAATCATGACCTAAAACTATTATTGCTTAAACCCAACTTGTCTAAATTAACTCTTCGAAAGTTTAACAATCCATCCTTCGGGTTTTTAAAGGTTCCCCTTAGTTCAACATCCCTTCACTACCTTTCAGATTGAACTAACTTTTTGGAATCACTAACTCTTTCGGACTATACCAATATTTGACTTCTCCAATATCTTACTCTTTGTCATTGGTGAGCTAAAAAAGACTCCCAAATTAAACCCTTACATACGTAGTAACGGGAGTAAGGATCATTCCCACGAGGAGTAATTAGTATAATTTTTGTGCTTAAGAAAATGATGAAGATTTTAAATATAACGAGAATAAAAATTAAATAAAAAAATTTGGTGAAGAATAGAATATTGAAAGCACCTGGAATAGAAAACCTTGGTTAGTCAACATCCACCACCGGAATTTAGCATTGATCATTGATTCAAAAAGTAACTAACACACACTTGAATGTTTGTCGTGAAATTATTTCATTCCCATTTTCCCGTCTTTGCAGGTAATAACTAAAGCACACGCGGTTTAATTACCCCTAACTACTAAATAATCTAAGACAAGCGCTATAGATTTAATTTGGTGGTAGTAATAGAAATTAGGAAAATTGATAAACTAAATAACACAAGCACAAGCGGTTGCATTTAGTTTAGGAAAATATTCTACCCGAGATCAGTTATCACTAACGCCGTCAATAATTCATCTTAGTCGCTACTGAAATTAGAATAACTTGTAGCACAAATCATTATCTAATGTAGCAAATAATTATATCAAATAAATAACTATTAAGCTTCCCAAGCAATTTAATGATACAACTATTAAAATAATTCAGAAGAATATTTAATACTCAAATGCATAAAAAGTTTATAACAAAAATAAATAAACAATAATCTCCCAGTATAATCAATTCCGGGGCTTCAATTTACTAAACCAAGCTAAAGAAAATTAGCCACTCAGGACCATTGATAACAACTTTAAAGAAAGAATTTAGACATTCCAGAGGAAGAAAATGGTGCCCCTCAACACTACTGACATCATCTATTTATACTACTTGGACTAACAGAATTCATTGCATCCTTACGCCAATTGTGATCCACTCATATTAATCCAAAAGTTTAGTAACAAATCAAAGACTCTATACCTTCCATCTGTCGCCGATTCCTGCAAAATAGATGAACGAATTAAATTTTTATAATTAAATAAACACTACGACGTGGGCAGCAGCTAATTCAAAACATCAATATCGGTTGAATTAATTCATTATTAAAATGTTTTATTTACTTAGGCTCTGTTTGGTACAGCTTATTTAGGAGCTTATAGCTTATTTTAAGCTACTAATAAGCTATAAGCTCTGTTTGGTAATGTTCCTAAAATAAGTTAGTAGCTTAAAATAAGAGCTTATTTTTTAACGCTACCTAAGGTAGCGTTTCAAAATAAGCTAGTAGCTTACTAATTTTTTTTTTTCCATCTTTAACCTTATTATTTTAAAGAAATAACATCATTTACGCTTCCCGGCCAATTAAAACCTTTTTGGCTAAATCTTTTTTACTTTTTCTCTTCAATATGTTTGGTTGTAATTTCAATTTGACATCTGTGTTTGAACATTGATTTTTGTATGAACCAATCTTATGAATTATAAACATTTTGTTTTACTTTATATGTTTTCAAATATATGTTCTTACTTTATATTTTATTAAAATATATTGATTTTGCTATTTTATATTTTAATATATAAACAAGCCTATTTAAATTTAAAACTATTTAAATCGTATGAAGATGCCCTTTTTAGTCTTTTTACATTTATCAGCTTATCAAAAAGTTAATTTTACCAAACACTTTTAAGCAAAACAGCTAGCTTAACAGCTCTTCATATTCCAGCTTCGAACTTATAGCTTTTCAGTTTTCAACTACTTTTCATCTTTCAGCTACTTTTTCAGCTAGGTTTGCCAAACATAGCCTTACTTTCTAAATTGGTACGAAATAAAGGCATTATTATTTAATAATTAGAATAATTTTTTGAATAAAATTCACTCTCCAAACTACAAGTTAAAAGGTGTGGAGAGGACAAAATTAAGCTATCAAGCGAGATGGCAGTGGCTTGTTTTTATTCTATTCTTTTTTTCTACCTTGTAATTATTTTAGGTTCATTATTTTCTCACCTACCTTTGTCCCCGTATCACATCATTCTGACTTCTGAAAACAAATCAATCACTATATTTCAATACCAATAATGAACAATGAAAGAATAAATAATATAAATTACATAGAGGTAGATAACTCACGTGAATTGTTATGCATTACGCAAAATATTAATTTTTTACGAAGAAATATGTAATTATTATTTGTGAGTGTATATTGGATAAATTTTTCTATTCTATAATAGCTTGTAAATTACACATAAGAGACTACTCACATTAAAAAAATTATTTTTGATAGATTCGACCAAAAGGGTGTTGAGATGGATCGAACTTATGTCATTTAGATACAAGAATCATGTTCTACATACTCACTCACTTACAATATTAATTTTAGGGGAAACTAGTGTTTATTCGTGTTATCGTGTATCACACTTAAATGATTGTGCTATTATGAAATTGAATAAGAAATAAAAAGAATGAAACGATGTATAATAATAATAATAATAATAATAATAATAATAATAATAATAATAATATATAATCTATATATCTATATATATAAATATAATAGAAGTGAGGATATATGGAGGGTTCTCTTCAGAAGAGAGAGACAGAGAGAGCGATGGCTACGTAATCCTAAATATATCGATTCTTGTATTTAGATATATTTATTAATGAAATTTCCCTAATCAAATACATCCATTCTTTTTTTGAAAAGTAAATACATCCATTCTTAATTGTAGCAATTTCAATAATATGCATTATAGTTAAGAGAATTACATTTAGAAATAAAAAATTGAAAATTTTAAAACTTTTATACTAGTAGATATATATAGATCCTAACTAATTGATAGAGATATTAGTAACGGCCCAATAATGAGGACTTCGGGTCTCGGAGCGCATAGCCTAGGGCCTAGGAAGATCATCTGAGCGGCCCAAGAAGGGTCTAGAGCCCGGAATAGTGGGCCCAAGACTTCGTCTCGGGTCCCACCATGTGGACCTTGATTTAGTCTCATGGCCTGCCACATTTCTAGCTAGGTTGGTTGGGCTCCTTTCTTGTATAAATTAACGTTGCCCAAGTATTACAGGGCATACTCAATTCCCCTACAATACAAATCATGTCTCATTCTAACAATCTACTTGTAATGCTTAGGCTCGATTCCATCTAATACTAGCACAATTCTACGCAATTGTTTACCTTTTACTATCTATATTTTATGTGAGATAATTGATCCATACATAATTACATACTTCTGGATTAATTTTCTCCAATATTGGTGCTTTCGTTGAGAGCCGACATCAGGCTTGAACATGTTCCGTAACGTCTCTAACAAATTTGACTTTTTGACAATAGCAAGATCCAAAAATCGGCCTTGACGTCATGTCCCGTGCTATAGATCCTTGGCCCTTCATAGCTGCAATGAGAATATGAATGTACAATGAATCGCGTATGATAATGCGTGCGTTTTCCTGCTCAAATTCCGTCGTACACATGTAATTATTATATTGTAATTACTATATATTTACGGTGTAATCATCGAAAGTTTCCGATCGGAGATGACATGGATCAGATGTCACCATTATCTCTGGAAACCACAGCTTCATCTACCGATCTTCATTCTCGTAACCATAAAATCAGTGCTGGTAATGACGGTATAGAATTCCGATGTTCGCTGAAGGATCGTCCGGGCGGCTCAGGAGTGGATCTTCGGCCTTCAAGCATCCAAGTGATAACTTCGTGGATTTGATCGAAGAAGCCATCGATTAAATTCCTTAAAGCTTCGACCATCGGCCTCAACACCTGCCGGAAGAGTCTCACCACACCAAACAGCAACTCGACGGAACCAGCGGGAAGCCGTCGAAAGCTGACGAGCATCCTTTGATGGCCATAGGCCACCCCGATGTTCTTGTGTCGCGCGTCGTCATAACTCAAAGGCTCAAAGCATTTTTGAATTGGCTGGTATGGCACTGTCGCTGCCTCGCTGTAGCCCCACCCACTTATCTTCATTTGTACGTGTTAATTTCTTTAACAACTTTTAGTTGTTATGAGTTAGTGCTATTTACATTGGGATCTATGGCGCAACTTTGAGGAGACCCAAATTAAAAGTTTCCAGGTTAATATAATGTGCTGCATTATTTATCAAACGTCAAAAAGGCTGGCATGCATTCAAGCTTGCTGTGTCCGCAGCGGAGAAGGCAACACTAAGTCGGGGTTCTCCAGGAAGGCTTTGGCGTAATCGCAGCTCCATAGGAACCATTATTATGCAATACTTGTTAGCAACTAGGTAATGCGAATTGAATAGTGATCGTTCATCTTAGAACATGTCTGAATGCAGCACATGAATGCAACATAGTCTCTTCCTATTCATATTCAATTAATTGCAGTTCGTCGCATAGGCATCACCGTACCCCAACTTTTTTGGTTCCATTGAGTAACTCTCTCGATGCTGATTGCATTGAGTCATAGGCCTTGGCTATTAGAAACTACAAAACATAGTCTTTCCTACACATCCATCTCCTTTCACCCTTCCACACATACATGCCACTCCTGTTTGTTCTATCTACAAAACAAAATGTCCCAAGGGATCAGAATTCTATTTGTTGCTGACAACAGTCTTAATTTGGTGGAGATGGTGTCAAGTAAACGACATGTGTAGAAGTTTAAACTTGATGACACTCCATGCAAGATCCTCGAAGTAGATCAATGACATCCTTATTCAAACTGGATCCCAGGGAGATTGGTAAATACATGGAGCCCTGATATTTCTTGAGATCACAAAATTCAGGATCAAAATGAATCTGCTTGTGGGGTAAAGCAGAAAGTGAAACAAAACAACATTGCTTTATTATTTTCCCTTATCATGGCTATTATTATTATTATTGTTGTTATTATTGTTGTTGTTGTTGTTGTTGTTTCACGGTATAGTAAATCTGGAATGCTTCATCCTGCTTCCTAGCAAAAGCAAAGATGTTATTCCACTCAAAGCAACGTTCAAAACAATATCACCGCGGCTCCTTATCTTTGACGATAACATTCTCCAGATGAACGTCTTGCCTGTTCCTCCGTAACCATACACAAAGAACAATCTACCTCCATTGGAATCAATATCATTCATGACAGAGTCGTAGACATTTTTTTGCTCGTCCGTAACTTGTGTTACAACTTTTCATGTCTTTTCAACAATTTCTTGTCATGCGCCAACTCTTCGACTATCAAAATATTTTCCACCAAACCCATGTTGCTTTCATCGGGAATTCGCATTTATGGAAAGTCCATTAGGCTCTTCTCCTAGAAAGATAGCAACTTCTCTAATTCTACCAGAGCGAAATCTTTCTTATCTGAATCCGATAACACCAGGATAAGCACCAAGAATAGTCTGTTTTAAGGGCTAGAATTGTATAATTTATTACCCATTTCATAAGAATTTCATGCATTAAGACTCGAATGTGACCAAAAACCACTAACACGAGCATGGAAGATGTTTTTAAGCTATTCTACAGCCAAAAGGACTTAAGGCCAAAACTGAGTAGAAAATGAAGAAGCCATGAAGCAGGAGCCTCCCACGTAGCCTCACACGCGTGTGGGTGGACGTGGAATAATTCCAGAAGCTCCCCACGCCCTCCACCACGTGTGTGGATAGATCGCGGAAAGTTTCTTCAGGGCTCGACGCGTCGAGAGTCCTGTGATAGCCCTAAAATTCTGCTGCGGAAAATTGACTATCTTGTCCCTATTTTGCTCCCACTATATAAGGCTCATTATTCCAAGACCTTGAGGAGGAGGAGGCACCCAATAATTTTAGATCTTAGTCTTATTTCTAATTCTTCCCCTTTGGGGAGGAAGACAAACACTCCTCCTCAGAATCGATTAGTTTAGGATATGAAGAAGAAGATGATGCAGATTCAAAGCTTTCTTTAGGTAATATACTTCTTTTATTATAAAGTTTGATCTTTTATATTCTTGCTTTGTTTATTTTGTTGTTATTAATGCTTTCTATGCTAGAGTAGTGTAGTTTGGGTGTGTGTGCCCTTGTTAACCAATTGATTGATGCTTAGATTTTATCTTATGATCTTGAGAATTGTGGTAGTATGATTGATGTTTGTATGGATGATGTTGTTCAAACTTTGCTTCTATTTCCTGCTGGGATAGTTAGTGAACCGAGAGGAAGTGAGAGAGTGCGCGATAGCGGCCTCTCACGAGCCCAACTCATCTATATCTCCGCTCTTAGTTCGAAAGGATGAGATCCGAGAGGAGTGGTAGGCAAGGGGTTCGATAAAATGCCTCAACCGAATGAGGATTGGGAGTCTGAGTGTGACGCCACTCGGTACCAATACCGTGACTCCCTAGTTTAATCCCGAAACCCATTTCCAAGATACCTACGATAATCAATCATTTGGCATAGCATTGGCATGCATCCCCTTCTTTTCCCTTTTGTATTTTCTATCTCATTTTACCTTCAAACCCTTCACAAAACCAACCATGAACAAAACATCTCCCTACGATTCTTGCAACTCTTACCTTTCAACCTCATAAATGCCAACATAAATTCAAATCTCATTCGCCATCCTTGAGAGACACGACACTCGGGGAGTCTTGACTCTTCGTTTTACCACTTACATCCACACCTCACCATAAACTACATCATCAAAATGGCGCCGTTGCCAGGGATGGCAAACGGTTTTGAATTGTGTTGACATTTTTGAAGTAGATTTTTAAGAGTTCTTGAATTTCTTTCTTTTTTTTTGTTTGTTTTATTTTCTTATTTTTGGTTACTTGATTGAGAAGTGAGCTTACCTTGCCTTGTATATCTTGTGCTCACTTGCGACTACTTTTAGTTGCAAATATTTGTTGTTGGCTAAGCTTTGTGCAGGAAATTTTTGTTGAAACTCATTTGTAAGCTTGCCAATGAGAGCTCAAATGTATTCCCATAGTCACCCACACCATGAGGAAACTTCTCTGAACTATACTCCACCCCAACCATATCCCTATTACCCTCATTCCACCTATGCTTACCCTCCACCAACATATCATTACCCACCTCCAAACCCTTACCCATTTCCATATCATTACTTACCACCTCCATATTCTTATCCA
>CM008333.1:11950394-11964108 GCA_002525835.2 Ipomoea batatas | reverse complement strand
CGTAGGTTGTATATATACTGGATCAAGTGCGTGCCCTGGAAACTGAGATGCTTCAAAGAATAAAGCAGCAAGGACTTAATATTACGCCTAGAATACTTATTGTAAGTAATATATCGTTCTAGACTGATTTTACATTGTCTTGACATGTGTATCATGTGTGCTTTCTGATTGGAGATTTGATATTCTTTCCCCTGCTCATAAAAAAAGGTCACTCGATTGATACCTGATGCAAAAGGCACTTCTTGCAACCAGCGGTTGGAGAGAGTGAGTGGAACTGAACATTCACACATTTTGAGGATTCCTTTTCGAAGTGATAATGGGGTTCTTCGCAAATGGATATCAAGGTTTGATGTGTGGCCTTATCTGGAGAGATATACTGAGGTGGGATTGCACTAATTGTTGGTTTTTTGGTGAATACATTTCGTTTCTTAATGGAACTTTTTTGTTTCCTTTGGATGGCCATTCTTAGTTCCTAGTGTTTCGACTAGTATATATGTTGGGAAAGAGTTCAAGCTGTAAATTTAGGAACATTCAGACATTTGTTTCACTATAGGTAGTTCAATATTGAGTCTGTCTTTATTGATATTCCTTATTGTCTTTTCTATTAGGATGCTGCAAGTGAAATTGCTGCTGAGCTGCAAGGAAAACCGGACCTGATCATTGGAAATTACAGTGATGGAAATCTAGTTGCATCCTTATTATCACATAAGCTCGGGGTTACACAGGTTGATTGTTAACTTTATATTTTCGGTTCTTCCTTGCAATATTAAAGTCTTTAGATTATCCACTGATGGGCTTTTAACCCTTCTTTTTCTTTCCTTTCTAATTTTTTCATCTGTCTTTTTGGACACTTTCTTCCAGTGCACTATTGCACATGCATTGGAGAAAACCAAATATCCAGACTCTGATATATATTGGAAAAAGTTCGAGGACAAGTACCATTTCTCATGTCAATTTACTGCTGACTTACTGGCGATGAATTATTCAGATTTTATAATTACCAGCACATACCAGGAGATTGCTGGAACGTAAGTTTCTTTTCATGTTACATGTATACACTCTTCATATCACTTCAATTGTATGGTTCAGTTTGATGTATGGTGGATTAAAAATGAAATAGTTGAATACTTTTTCCTTATTGAAATTTTTTTAGCACATTGATTGGCTTACTCATTCTGGAAGCCCCGTTGATTTCACTATTTCAGGAAGAACACTGTTGGTCAGTATGAGAGCCATACCTCTTTCACCTTGCCAGGCTTATACAGAGTTGTTCACGGGTTTGATGTTTTTGATCCTAAATTCAATATTGTTTCTCCGGGAGCGGATGATTCTATTTACTTCTCGTACTCTGAGAAGGAGAAGAGGCTGACGTCTTTGCATGGCTCAATTGAACAGTTGATATATGATACCGAGCAGAACGACGAGCACATGTATGTAGGCATTTATTTTTCATTTCTGTTACCATTTCTAGCCATCATCTGCATTAACTTTCGAGAACAAGTTTATTATAAGCATAGGTAAAGGTTGATTTTCTGCAAAACCTGTGGGGCTCACAGGTTCATAGAGGGAAAAAACTAGAGGAGGAAAAAACTGAACAACCACATTTTTCAATGTTGTTGCATGTTTCTGTGTTTGAGTACCCTTGTATTTCTGCTTTTTAAAACTTCTCTCTATACATTTAAAGCTACGGTTGATTTAAATGCATTAATTTTTAGAAAGATTTTATGGTATCGAGCATATAAATTTATTCTAGGCATTAATTAATGATGCATATTAGTTCAAGCATAGATCTAAACAAAGAAGGAAAGATATAGAGGGGGTGGGATTGGTATGCATTTGCTGACTGATTCTTGATTCATCTGCAGCGGTACACTGAGCGATCCATCGAAGCCTCTAATTTTCTCCATGGCAAGACTTGACCGAGTTAAAAACATCACGGGACTAGTAGAGTGCTACGCTAAAAATGCAAAGCTGAGAGAATTGGCAAACCTTGTAGTGGTGGCTGGCTACAATGATGTGAAGAAGTCGAGTGACCGGGAAGAAATAGCTGAAATTGAAAAGATGCACGCTCTTATGAAGCAATACAATCTGGATGGGCAGTTGAGATGGATTTCCGCCCAAACAAACCGTGCACGAAATGGTGAACTTTACAGATACATAGCTGACAAGAGAGGCATCTTTGTTCAGGTATGATGTTTCTAATCACTCTTTTATTCGTTTAGATGATAATGCAGTGGATGAACTATCAAAATTACCAATTAATAGTTATTGTTCTTTGTCATAGCCTGCATTTTATGAAGCTTTTGGGCTGACGGTGGTGGAATCCATGACTTGTGGTCTTCCAACATTTGCAACTAGCCACGGTGGCCCCATGGAGATTATCGAAGATGGTATATCAGGCTTCCATATTGATCCTTATCATCCCGACGAGGCTGCTGAACTCATGGCAAACTTCTTTCAAAAATGTAAAGAAAATCCCGAGTACTGGGTAAAAATCTCTGATGCAGGTCTTAAGAGGATACAAGAAAGGTCTGTTTGTAGTTGCAAAGAATATACATTCCATCCTTGATATCTATTATATGGTATCACAAATAGCATTCTTGTATTCTTCCAGGTATACATGGAAAATTTACTCTGAGAGGCTGATGACTTTAGCTGGAGTTTATGGCTTCTGGAAGTATGTCTCGAAGCTCGAGAGGCGCGAGACTAGGCGCTACCTAGAGATGTTCTACATTCTCAAATACCGCGAACTGGTAAGTTCTCGTCTCTTCATTTCCTTGTTCTCTATAAGTACTCGATCAAAAGCTAGCTAGGAGCTAAGCTAAGCGTTGCCTATTTGCTTTTAGGTGAAATCCGTCCCCCTGGCCATTGAAGATGATGAATGAAACTTCAAAACTAGTGTTGTATATATGCAGTTCCAAATAAATGATGGATCCCATGAATGTGTTGAACTTTGAGCTGCAAAAATGAAATATGTAATCCATCCTCTCCCAATTTCGAGCTCGTTTCGACAACAAACTTGGTTGAATGAGATGCAGCATAGTAGTGTCTTATCTATCTTCCCCCCTGGTTATATGGCCATGAATATGTTCATATGAAGAATTTCATGTGTTCTCCTGTGTATTTGCAGTTCTTGTTTCCTTCCAAATAAAATGGACTTTACGTAACTGTATCAACTGTCACAGGTTTATCTTCTTGAAACCTGACCTTACAATCTGAGATAATATGTTTATGTTTCCAAATTACGAGATTATGTCGTTACTATATTTGTTACTTCTGACTACTGCACTGCCGCGTCAGACCCCCAACAGTAGCGCATAAACAGCCTTTTGACCACGTGACAAGCAGAGCCACAATTCTCACCCTCCTCACGTGACATTCTCCATTGCCAACGGTCAAAACCTTGGGCCCCTCACCCAACGGTAACATATATTTTATTGTGCCAGAGTAAATATAAACCACACTCGTCCAAGAACCAGGTTCGAGTTTCGGACGTTTTATTGGCGTGGCGTGGCGTGGCGTGTTGAAAGGGACGAGGCAAGAGAGACATTATTTCTGGGACACAAAAACATTAGCCGCCGATGAAATAAACTCTGTTTTGTTGGATAGGGGATTTACCTCGAGCTCCAAACAAAAATAAGGATTTTAAAAAGATGGGATAAGATTTGATGAGATTAATAATACAGATTAGAGATATATAAATGGTGTTAAACCTTGATCACTGTGCTCAAGGTGTTTTGGGTTTGGTCCAATACACCATTTTTGCTATTCAAGATACAGATTAATTAGTAGTAAATATAGTTGATTAACATAAGAAATTCACTTGATCATCTTCTAGCTTAGCGGCTTCTAAAGTTGGCCAAACGAGTGGGCGAGATACGCCAGAGCTCCGACGAGGGGCGCGTTGATGTAGGTTGACGGCTCCGACTGCTCGTAGTCGGAGCGTTGGTCCGGGAACCGGTCCTGCTGGTCGGGCCCACCGACAACGGCGCCGACAAGGATGTTAGGGTTGGGAGCGTTAGAGCTCATGACGCGAAATCCGGAGTTGCACTGGATCTTGGCCGGGTGAGTGGCGACGGACGGCAAGGATGAGCCTCTGTGGTGGATTCTCTGTGGAAACCTGGGACCGTAACCGACCATGTACGACATTCTTAACGGATTATCTCCCAGCAGATAATCAATCTGTTTCTTGGCCACGTTGCGCAGTCTCTTCGGGGTAACAATAACGCCGCCGCAATTAACAGAGGAATGTGCGGAGGTTAAGTATTTGGCGTAGGTTACGAGTAGGAAAGCGGTGGAGGTTACATACTGCATATTACTGTCGCTCATCTTGAAGAGAAGCCCCGCCGGTGTATACTTAGCCTGAGTCAATGGCGTCCCGGGAACTAAAGAACAAATGTAGTTATCGGCGTGGCTTTTGTAGTCATGGAGAGTCTGAATCCTCTGTACGAGGAACGCCTTGGAAAGCAGGATTCTTGCCCCGACATGTTTGTTATCCCAACCAAACGTGTTATCCGTCTCCGCCGCACCGAGGGTCTGACCGTTTCGCTGAATGTAGTTGAGATACGCAGTGTTCTTGGTCGCCTTGTGCAGCCAAGCAGCTCCCCACAAAAGCTCATCCTATAATAATATTATAATTGTCACTGAAACCTTAAAATTAACGAAAATGGAGCAAGAATTGGAGGGTGGTTTTACACTTTTAATTACTTACCTCGTACCCAGAGAAGGAGCAATAGAAGGGGCAAACATATTTCCTCAACCCATTACTGTAAGATCCTCTGTACTTATCGGCAAATGCAAACACCCGAATGGCCCTCCTGATTAACAGCTTGGAGTAAGTGGGGTCACATCTTCTGAACACCAAAGACGCGGCGGCCAGTGCAGCCGCAGTTTCAGCGGCAACCTCAGTCCCCGGATTGTTCTTGTCAACCTTAAACACGCTTCTTGGGGTGTCCATATCTTCCGGCCTCTCCCAACACGCATGGTCTCTGTTTGCATCTCCAACCTACAAAACCACAAACATCCATTCTGTTATCCAAACACACCAACTAACCACAACAACACATATATAATGACACTATATATATAGACCTGGACATAAATAGTGTCGGGGTGAACAGTGGCTTTAAGAAGATAGTCAGTAGCCCAGCGAATAGCTTCTCTTGCATTCTGCAGCTCGCCCTTCATCAATCCACCAAACTCGAGCACACTCCACGACAGCATTGTGGTGGTGAACGCCATCGGAAAACCAAACTTCACATTGTCCCCGGCATCATAGTACCCTCCGACCAAATCAACCTACATTTCCCCCACATGAATACTCATATAACAAAAACAGAGAAATTAAAGAAAGCTAACATACATGCATTGCAGAGCCATCAGAAAGCCCAGAGTTTCTCCTCCAAGAAACCCTCTGGTTACTAGGGAGTTTCCCAGACCTCTGACCCTCGTAATAGAGGATGGACTTAGTGAGGGCATCTCTGTAGTTATGAGAAGCGAAACGAGGGTGGTTATGGTGGCGGTGTGCAGGGTAAGCGTTGCAGAAAAACAGAGGAGCGGTGAAGAAGAAGCATAACAGGAAGATGAAGGACAACAACGTTAAAGAAGAAGCCATGTTTTTTGCTGTGGTAAAAAGGAATCCCCAAACAACCTGCGAGAACCGCACAGTACAGGAAATGCAGACTTTCCCCTGTATTTATAGGCCAACCGCTGTGCCATCTCCAACGTCCTGCTCGCTAACCTCCTAAATCCTAATCATTAACCCCAACACTCCTGTTTGGCTGTTACTAAGTTCACTGGTTTTAATTAATACGGAGTATTAACAACAAAGTGATGATATCTAAGCAAAACCCAACTTTTATTCATTCTCACAAAATTTTAATGTTGACATTTTCATTGCTATAAAAATAGAGATAATTAATCATCAATTACACACATCATGAATTAATGAGGGAATAAAAATAGGAAGTACTTGTTGTAGAACTCTTGCCAAATACATTGTAGCATGGAATCCAATAAAGTGTTTGTAACATTTAAACTCATGATTTTTATATATACAAAAATTATATTTACACGCTTAAATAAGCTCAATTATCATTTTCGCTCGAATCACTGTATAAATTTTTATTCAATTGGTGTTGCTTGTGATGAAATTCCTTTTTCTATTTTTGTTTCCTCTCTTAGTTTCACATTTTTCATGTGGGGACCAATGACATTTATACTACTATTGATATTAATATTGATGTAGATGCCATATATTCTTTAATCTTACAAAGAATTAATACACATTTACCCCATATTTATTAACCAATTACCAATTTTGTTAAGGCTTTATGAGATCGTTTTCTTAAAAATTACACCTGAATCTCCCGGATGCACTTTTATATATGTGAGTTAAGGCATTCCCAAGTTTGAGACTAATATGCAACTGGGTTGATTACTTGGATTGTGCGGACCACTTGTATTGAGATTGAATACTATAATACCGTTTTTAACGTATAAAAAAAAAAAAAAAAGCCAAGCACCTTGTGCTCAATTGGCATGTAGTGGTCACCCTCAGATGGGAGGTCATGAGTTCGAGTCTCAGTGGTGGAGATCTCGAAATTGACTCTTTGTGCTTCAACAAGTTGAGAAAAGTATAGATGAACAGATACTACAATGTAATAGGGTCAGTTGTATTCAAAAAAAAAACGTATAAAAAAACAAATAAATTGAGATCGAGAAATATATATATAGTTCTATTATATGGATTCCCATTTTCTACTCCCTGACGTGACGAGATATAATAAATTTAATTTTTATCTTGTACATCTCAAAGAAAGTGTTAACATCAAACTTTAGTAAAAGTAGGGAGTATAACTTGGAACTAAAAGTGTATTTTCCATAGCTTGAGTGCATAGACCAACTTTTGATTCCAATTAGTTGGGAAGGGGGTGAAAAAGGATAAACGTGACAGTAATAAAATTATATTGGCCTGGGGGTGTCGGATAAAGCGAAAGAATACAAGCATGGGGCGAGTGCTTGAATCTTGAGTTCAGTGACTTGGTCAAAAAATGCTCAAAATTGCTCCATGCTTCCTGCTTCTGCCTATGCTTATCTCTCAACCCAACAAACACAAGTAGACCAACAACATTAATAATATGATTTTGAATGATTTGAGACAGACCCCATTTCACAACCTAACAACCATCCCCTCACCTAGTCCTTACCCACTTCCATCCTCAACATTCCCTTCTCCCATTTCTCCCTTGTTTTTTCACACAACATATAGAGTGTAGCATGCTACCTAGTAAGTATTGTCTTGCATTCTCGTATGTATTCTATAATTTGTACATAACAATATTAATTATATTAGGTAACGGGCATGTTTGGTTAATAGCGGATCCGCCAATTTTTGGCGGATCCGCTGTCAAAACGCCAAAGTGAGTGTTTGGTTAGCAGCAGTTTGGAGCAGCGGATTGCTCCAAACCGCTGAAAACTCAAACGCTGCTATTAGCAGCATTTGAGTTTGGCGTTTTGGGGAAAAATGAACTTCATTTTTCCCAAAACGCCCTTACTTTATTTTTTAAAAAAAAAAAACTTAGACTAAGAAGCCGAAAGGCTTCCAGCCTTAAATGCTTCACCACTTCTGAAGCCTTATTCATAATCATATATGGGAAGCGGTAATTAAGTTTGGAAGAGGAGCATTGCTCCTCTTTTATAGAGGAGCTCAAGTGCTCCTCTTCCAAAACTTTTCGATGTGGGATTATATCCCACATCATTTACGTCCTCTTTTTTTTTTTTTTTTTTTTTTAAAAATTTTAATTTTGTTATATTTTTTTTTTGTTTTGTATTATTATTATTATTATTATTATTAGTAGTGGTGGTGTTGTTGCTATTGTTGTAATAATTGTTGTAATTGTTATTGTAAATTTTATTTTATTATTACATAATAATAATAATAATATGAATGTCCTTTTAGGTCATTTTACATATTAAACGTTAATCTAAACAGCTAATTTTACCAAACATCTTTTTACAAATCGCTAATACAATCTGCTGGTCAAACCCGCTATACAATCCGCTGTTTGATAACCGCTCACACAATCCTCTAACGCTAAATGCTAACCGCTGATAACCAAACAAGCCCAACAACTTGAATGCTTAAAAGAGTTATATTATACTTGTCAAGTTGCCACCAACACTTGCATGACATTTATTAACTTTTTTGACTCCTAACTTAACGGTCTTTTTTTTAGCCAAAGACATTGTAGTCTAGTAGCACCCGGTGTTCCAGTTGAGAAAATAGCTATGAATAGATACTACATTTGTAACAGAGTTAGTAGCACTAAAAAAAGGTTTTTTTTTTTTTTTTTAAAAAAAAACATATCCTTATTAGAGTGAGTAGAGTGACATGTTTTGATGATCTTAGATTCATTAAATTAAAATGCTTATACATTAATGCCTAGCTAGAATGAAACAAATTTATATTATATTGCTCATCTAGTAGAATTCAAACATACACATTGTAATTGTTCGCAAAACGAGTTACAACTCATTTTTGGAATTGATGTACCTCAAGAACAATATGCCATGTACTAATTGCTCTATGACGGAAGACCCCAACAAGGATACAACTCAACTAAGGCCAACCACAATAGTTAAACTTCGGTGTAGATTTCGAGGAGTGTGATTATAAAAGAGAAAATGAGGTGGAGGAAAAAAATTAAAGAAAAGTAAAAAATAAAACAAATAATACAATTGAAAAAAAAAAGAGTAAAGTATGTATTTATGGGCGCGCAAATTGCGCACAACGCATGCTTGGAGCGAGACTGAAAGCAAAGATGGGACCCACAATTTCTGCAAAATCCCCTTCCTTGCTGAGAGACCTCCATTTTTCTCTCTATCCCTTCTCACTCATCCAACTCATCTCATTTTTCTTAAGTTTTGTCAAGTCCCATTATTAGAGAGGGCCTAATTGATCAATTTAAAATATTTTGTTAGTACTCATATAACTTGACTTCTATACAAATAATAAATAGTACAATTTTTCTTTCTAACTTGGTTTCAAAAAAACTTTTGCACTCCATTCTCAAATGTTTGATGTACATAGTTTTTCATAAAACTCACGAGATGAACAAATCTTATCCACGCTTACCGGATGCCAGAGTGTGATTGATTAAGTAAGATTTGTAGCTCCGCATAATTAAACTTTATTATAAAACATGTTTATAACAAGATTTAACGAACTAACATAATAAGTGTAGGCATAATAGTCTGCAGAAACACAGTAAAAGTTTTGTAAAATGTTGATGTGAAAACACATGAGGTCAAATCTGAGGTTGTACCCAGGCAGTCAAAGTGAACAGTAAAGTATGACAGGAAGGGGGAGAGTTGGTTGAATGAGGACTGACACAAAAGAGATGCTATGGGAATGAAAAAGCAGCAAGAGATTTGCTGGTTTTTTAGATTGGGAGCACCAAATTTATATATTTAAACCCTAAAAACCTCATCCAAATGCCATCTGTCTAACACCCCAAGCTTGGATAATGGAAAACCCTGTAAATATTAAACTGGGAATGAATTGTTTATTGGTAATAATATATAGTCACACAAACACATGAAAAATCCAACTTTTGGTCAGCAAAGAAGAGGGCCAGGCTACCAGCTGAGACAGCCTGAGAGTGGAAGCATGTTTGGCATATCATCATGTGCTTCTCTGGGCTCTATCCACATGCATAAAGCTCTTCTCCATGTGCACATTTTCACCCTCTTTCTTGCTGCTTAATTACCTACAAAATGCCTCTTTCGAGACAGTCTAGTTGAGTTAGCCAACCAATTTGCTTGATATGACATTTTCATCTTGTTGGTCTAAAAAAATTAATCCCCCGTCTCATTTATGTGTCTAGTTAATGAGACTTGACTGAAAAAACAGATAAAATGAGACAGAGATAATATTTATATTTAAGATTTGTAGATTTGCAAGAGAGAATACCTATCATTCTATCAATATTCTGCTACAACTATTCCAAACTAAACACCTATGTATGCAATAATGTTGATGTGATATGATATGAGTAGTGAATTCAGAAGGTGAGCAGCAATACATAGAAATTGAAAGTGAAATACATCAATCAATGCAAAGGGGATGGATAATAGGCTGGGGCATTAGGGTAGTAGAGCTATGATTGATCTCTTTACAGGCTACAGACCTCTCTGGCCTATGGGGAGCAATGGGACCCCACTTGCCCATATTTCAAAGACTTTTTTTTTTTAATAATAACATTAAAGATTCACTCACATGTTAATGGGAGTTCATTCAGTGCATTCCTTCACATACACACCTTGAATTGTCACTCAAATGGCAAAAACACACAGAATAATAATCATGTGGACTACATACTTACCTTTTGTTTTATAAGATATGTTTTGTATTCGGTACATTTCAACCAATCAGTAGCTGAAATGTTACAACAAGGAAATTTAATCCAAAAAAGAACTTTTTAACTTGTCAAAATATGTAGCATGACTTGGTATAAAAAAACGTTCATTTTTAACAGTTGAGTAGTAACTTTGAGTGATTGTTGTTTCAATATTAATTTTTAGCCCATTAAGTCATATATAATATATGCTAAACATTCAAACTTGTGTATGCATCATTAGGGGTGTAAAATTACGTCTAAAACACGAGATGCAGCTATCGTTATACCGTGGACCATGGTCCACAATGCATTGCATGTGGATCATGGATCATGGCTAATATTGCAGTTGTGTTGAACTGATATATGCAATTGTAGTTCTTTTTCAACACAACTGCAATATTGCAATATGAGTCATGACCATGATTCACGTATAATTTGCGGAGATGCAGATCCCCGTGCAAATTGAATGAGTCTCATTATTCAACATGTAGATACCAGTGAATTATTAGCCCAAAAAAACCTCAATTCGGGCTAATGGGATGTTGGGCCAACCTACTGAACTGCCCAATGGGCTGTAGTTTAAAATTCTGGAAATGAAGTTTTTAATTTAGGCTTTTATTACGGATCCGAAATTAGCCAGGCCTGTTGGCTCATTGGCCCAATTGGAGCCTGTTTGACATTGAACTTTTGGGCCTCTTGTAAAATAGTTAAAAACTTCTCCCAATGCACTGACAATCCCAATCTATGTTTACAAATAAATACTGAGGTCAAGTGGCATGAAGTGACCTCTCTTAAATGAGAGATCATGGGTTCAAGCAATCAAGCGATATTGATATTAACTTATTGGACTTCAATAAGTTGAGAGTATTTCTCCGTGAAATATATTGATGCGGCAAATAAGTTGGTAAACCAAAAAAATCGATATATAGTTATTTTGAAAATTCAATATAGTTGCATTCGCACTACCATTTTTTATGTTGCAAAAATACAAGAAATATTCCAATTCAAAACTATATTAAACTTCTTAATACGAAATAATACAGATTATTTATAATTATTCGGAAGGATTACAACAGAATAACTGCGTTGACGAATCAAGAGGCGGTCAAATTGACATAAAACGGAACGCCGGTGGCCGGAATCCATTGCTGTCCGAGTATGAAGTTCCCGACGGTGAATTGATTAGCCTCACTAGTGTTAAGGATTCTATAGCCCTCCCATTTCACTCGTGCGCTCGTGTTCGAACCCGGTCCTCTGTTCTGGTACTCGCCATAGTACAACGTTTTTAGCGCAAAGTCCCCGTCCCACTCCAACCAACCCGCGGGATCAATCAAACTCCCGAGGTTCGAAAGCATAAACACCGTCCTAGAATACTCCTTCCACGGCCGTCCGAGGTAGTTCTTGAACGACGACTGCACCGGGATTAAATCGGCGGCCGCCGCCACTTTGCAGTTGAGGATCGAAATGCCGGTGTTTTGGTTGGGATCCTCCCTGCCTTGCGCTGTGAAGATGTTCTTCTGATTATCCATAGGTTTCCGGGCGTAGAGATTGCAGTTCTGGAAGACGACGGCGGCGTTGCCGAATATGAAGTCCACCGTGCCGTAGACGTCGCAGTCGCGGTAGAATTGGCGGAGGGAGTGGACGTAGAGAGTGTCCTGGTACGCTACGAAGCTGCTGTTGAAGAAGACCGACAGGTCGGAGCCACTCCTCAGCGCCACCGCCTGGTGCTTTTCCGGTCCGGCATAGTTCTCGATCGTTATGCCTTTCAGTATGAACCCACCTCCTACCACAGCTGCAAATCTTTACGTATTAGATTCAAATTCATAGATAAAGATTTTGTGGTATAGTTTCACCAGTTATTTATGAACAGAGATACTGAATTATATTTATTTAGTATAATATTGGTTTGATGTTTTTGAATCTTGATGACTAAAAAAACATTACTGTTGTCGGTGCTGATAGATTGAACTTTTAAAATATGGAAAACAGCTAAATCGCAACTGGTTTCGTGCATGATATTATATGGTTGACTCTTGTTCCTCCATAATTATGCCCCCACAAATGGCGTCCAATATTCCCATTCTTGTCTAATTGATTGGAAGAATAGATGCACCAAAGTAAACTGACAATCATGAAAAGAAACAAACGAAAATAAAAATACAAATTGCTAATACTATTTACACCGACACAAAGTGCCTACATATCCCTAATAGTACGTTATAAACAGTTGCAGTATGATGGCAATTCGAGTTAAAATAAAACACATGCTACAAAGAATATAATTTATTTTTTTATATTGCCAATTTTTTAAGTTTAGGTACAATAGTCAAGACCTTGTGGTCTAAGTGCTACTCAAATCGCAGTGGAGACTATATTTTTTATGCTTCATTAGGTCTGTAATAAAGTCAGTACTACCCAAAAAAAATTTAAGTACACTATATTCTGAACCTTATGAACTCGTTTTTGGTTCAATTCAACATTAAGTTATACACTTCTGAGCACAAAATTGTTAACCCTAACCCCCAATGGTATGGTTGTAATCAAATTTTTACCCTACTATTACAAACATCTCTTTCACTAGACTAGAGTTCAAAAGATGAATTTAGTACGTTATTGCATTTGAATTTGAATCTAAGGTGGGCCAATCTATTTGTACAAGAACATTTCACTTTTTTTTTTTTTTTGGGGGAAATAAACAATAACATTTCACTTGGCCAGCAAAATTAATTCAAAAATTATTGAATGAAAGCAGTGTGGAGTAGGTAGCCTATGTTTGATTTTTATATATTCCATATATCAATTGGGTGTGGGCTGCCACGGATGATGTTTAACATAATCTATACAAATATAAGTATTATTGACTAATATATTTTTATGTAATTGCATAATTATGCCGACACTCATGGTAACGACGTAGCGCTATAGAAATATAGCAATTAGTTATTAGCCCATCAAATAATATGAAGCAAATTAAATTAAATTATATGATATGATATGAATTCAGAAATGCTAAAGCGAAAAGAAATTGAACTTACCGAGGGTGGAGGAACGGAAAGTGGTCCATCCGTCGATGACGCTCCGGTTTCCTTTAATCAGAGTTTTTCCGATGCCGTCTCCGAGGAACATGATATTGGTCTTCTTCTTATCCACCTCAACGTACTCGAAATAAGCTCCGGCCTTGATGTATATCACGAATCGTGTGGCGCTCGAATTCGGAGCCGCCTGTAATGCTTCGTTGATTGTCTTGAAGTTTCCGGTGCCGTCTTGAGCTACTGTGAGATTAGGTTTTGTTTGGCTCGCCGGAGCTTGCAGAA
>CM008333.1:11938232-11950038 GCA_002525835.2 Ipomoea batatas | reverse complement strand
CATGCACAATGCATTCAATCTACAGACAAGGAAGATAACCTATATATAAAATTTGGTCCGTTGAAAGGCATGCGTTTATAAAAAAAAATACTTTCTAGCAATACACACTTAAGTAGACCACATGTTCAAATATATTATCAAAATACACATAAGCTAGGTTTGAAATTATGTGTCTGAGAGTGAATATCAATACACTACCAAACAAATTTTGTGTATCGTGTCACTATTTTTATTTTACTTTTTTTTTTTACGGCGCAAAAGTCATTTATAATTGGTTTTCCTTTAGATGATTGCAAACGAATTTTCAAAATGCACTTTACTTTAATTATAACTTAGGCTAAAAACATAAATTACTTAACTATAGTGTCTGGCGGCGGAATTACTTTACACATTAAAAGTTAATCCAGTCTGATCTTTCTTTCCAAACTTCACTTTTGTGACCAACTGAGTTGCTCATACTGGCTAGCATCAATTTTCCAAGCACATGCTAAACACCTTTTTTTGGGGTTTTTTTAATGATATTATTATTGTTGTTGTTATATTGCAACTAGGTTAGGACTAAATTAAGAATGATTGGCTTGAAGTTGATTGTCAACTCCAGATGTTTTTATGGGATTTTGTTATTATAATCCACGACAAAATACTGAAAATTGGGAGTAATTTCCTTGCTCCGATCCACTAGCTAATTTTGTTTGGGTTAGGAAATGCAATTATTATTTCATGGGTACGGCATTGCGTAAATTTTACTGTTTTATAATAGCTTGTAAATTAGACATGAGAAATAACTCATATTATGAAGACTTTGAATGATAAATTCAATAAAAACATATTAACAAAAATTGAACTCATAATTTTTAAGTACAAGAATCATATTTCACTCACTTAATCATTATTTTTCGGCATCCGCTACCTAATTTGAACGTTAGAGTTGCAGGCGAGGTTTCAAACTTGCTGCAACTAGTAACATGATCTAATTGTATACCACGTGAAATTATTCATTATGCACCCATTTTAATGTGTATGATTTTATCGATATTTTTATTTAATTATATAATTTTAAAGATTAAACTTAGGCTGGTCCATCGCAACTTGTGCAGCATTGATGATGTTGTCCCAGTCTCCCATGTGGTGCAATACTATTGACGGTATGAATGGGGCACACGAATTGGACCTACTGTACTCTTTTTTCTCTATTATGACTACAAAGTACTATATTTTTTTTTAAATAATAATAAAAATAAAAACCATTGATCTAGATCTGGGCAATTTTTTGGTACGTTGGTCTTTATGACAAATTTATTATATTTCATATAAATTTGAATAAATATTTTTTAGTATATCATCTTGTGAGTGTACGTGACAAAAATGCTTTATATATATTGTATTGTTTTACAAAATGAATAAAATAGGTCAGAAATAATTCCAACTGAGTTGGTTGAACAATTAATTTTGTAGCTATAATATTTTAAATTTGATTCTCTATACATTATAATAATTGTATATTAACTTTCTTGATTTGAACGCATACTTCAAGAAAAAGACACCTTAGGAAAGTGACCCTGCAGAAGTGCATGTTCTATTGTCACTCTCATGTTGTACTAAATGAGCAAATGCCAATATATAGCACATTGACGCATCATATTTTGGTGTGTTAGTTACGAAATTGAATTTCGTAATCCCTCTGATATCTTGGGAAACAATTATTTAGAAAATACTAATGCTTTTGCAAGCATGTTTTCTAGAGACTAAACTGTTTTAAGATGTAAAATGTTACTTATAAATAGTTATAATCAATGGAACCATTCTATGGCATTATTGATGCTATTGTCCGTTTTACTACTAACAGTTAGTCGACAACAAGTCAACACGACTCTTTTAATAAAACGAAGTAAATGCACTGAAGGTTAAATATTAGAACATAACTAAGAGACTTAACTATTGCAGTTACTTGGTCGCCTTGTTTCATGCAGGAGTCTTAGAACGTAACCCGACTTTATTTCTCTTAATAGTTTAATGCCCTGTTTGGTAAATAATCAACCTATCAGTCAATTTTGACTTATTTGACCACTATTAGTTGTTTGGTTAATAAGTTTTTTTTGTAATTCTAAAATGTTAAAATTCAAAAGGCTACTCAAAGTAGTCTTTTCAATTAGCTTTTTAAGAAAAGAAATTATACAAAACAGCTATCAGCTAACAGCTAATTTATCAAATAACTTTCTACAATCAGCTAATGTTATCATCAAATCATACTTTCTAACTCAAACAGCCAACCCAATCAGCTAACGACCATTTACCAAACAGGGCCTAAATCAACCAGAACATACATCATTAATCGAAACGAAAAGTAAATGAAAGTAGCGTATAAGCAGTCCATTTACAAGTGTAGTACGTATGCGTGAGTCGGCAGTAATTGTGGTGCATGCATTGGCAGTATTGCATGCAATTGTTATGCCGTGGACCCGGGTGCACCTTGCAAGGTGCACCCGGGTCCTTAAACGGTGTCGTTTAGAGGTTGGGTGTAACGGTGCTGTTAGTGGCACCGTTACACCCAGCCAATCAAATTATTATTATTATTATTTTTTTTAAATATAAAATCTATCTTCTATAGATTTACACATTCAATACACTAGATTCACATACCATATACTGTGTATTCACATTTTGAAAACTCTAGATTCACACATTTCAGGGGCAATATGCTTAGCAATTATATCAACACTGTTATGCATTCACACATTCAAAACTATATATTCACAAGTCCTATACTCTATATTCACACATCAAACACTACAAATATGAAAAAATAAAACAGAGTATAAGTGTGAATCTATAGTTCTAAATGTGTGAATCTACAACTACGTATCTGTGAATGTATAGGTGTATAAGTGTGAATCTAAAACTCAAATACATGGTTACATAATCAATCTAACCATAAATCCTAAATTCGAAAAAAACAAACATAAATCTATACAATTCATCAAACATGAATCCAAACTTAAAACATGCAATCGAAGATGAGCCATCAACGTGTAAACTTAGTTCATCTACTGCCTCTGCCATCACTGCAAAACAGAGTATCAGGTATGAATCTGTAGTTCATAAGGTGTGAATATATCACTATGTAACTGTGAATCTATAGTTGTATAAGTGTGAATCCCAAAACGCCGTTAATTAACAACTTTTTTTTTTTTTTTAAAAAAAAGGCCATTAAACGACGTCGTTTTTGACCCAGGTGCACCTTGCAATGTGCACCTGGGTCCACGGCATAATTTGCGTATTGCATGTTAATGGGCTGATTGAATATAGTACAAATGTGATTTAGTACAATGTGAAAAGTGGCGTGACTGATAACTACAACTACAAGCTAAAGCCATCCGACAGGGCCCGTTCACGCTCTCGGGCGTGCTTTCCTTTATCCAACTTCTTGGTCCACCTCTCAACGGGCCTCCCATTTGTAGGACCATTAAGTCCACTCAATCAAGTAACAATAGTTATACGTGGATCCGGTTCACCTTGCAATGTATTACGTAATACATATTAAATATTCACAATATTTATAAAATTATGAACATTCAGTATGTAAATTGTATATTTTCGATCCGTGTCCACTTTAGCCAGTTTTTGAATTTTTATGGTCCCGTTCTTATAAATAAATGAGGCCCTACCGAAAGTATAAGCGCAATCTTTAAAATCAATACGTAAAATATATGCATGATTTTTAATTCAAGTTATCTCTATAGATTCAAGACTTGACGCATCATTTGTGTCGTTGGAGAAACAGAATGGTTTTGCCATAATCAATTAGGTATTAATTATTAGGAGAGAGGAGTGATTTGAGATAAAAGTCATAAAACTGATGTGTTTTTAAATTAATTGTAGATTTTTTTATTACTTAAAGTAGCTAGCCATTTAAAAATTGAAGCCCCGTACAATTGTCCATCTTGTATGCTTTAAAATTCGGCTATGCTTTTAAGTGGATCCAAGACTCGATTCCCCAGAATAATTTGCCATCAAGTATGTTTGAACAAAAGTGATTTCACCAATCTACGTGCTTTATTCACCAATTTACGTGCTTCACTTCGCGTTTATTTATTTCATTATTGCCCACAAAAATAAATCCCCTAAGAAGCCTACTACATTGAGCTTATATATGTGTCTAGTAGTCTGATGCAAAATTTAAGTTTATAAGTAGAGGATTGGGAGTGTACGTTTGGATAAAGTTTATAGTGTATATTAATGAATTGCGAGCTTTTTAAATATACAAGAAGAGATGTTAGGTTTATACATAATAAACAATACAAGTTACAAGCTAATAGGGAGTCCTAGCAATAATGCAAAATGATAATACTCTTGCTCTGCGATCATATTTATTATTTATTGATCAAATTATAACATTTTTTTTTTAAATTTATTTTAGTATAAAATGGGAGAGAGAATAGGTGGCTGGCTTGATATAATAAAATCTGTTGAGTCGAATTCTTATTTTGGTCCTTTATTTCAAATTATACAATGAATTAATGAAATGAAATTATATCAATGATTTCAAATATGATTTTGTGTACAAACTTTGAAGCCGTGAATGTTTGAATCTATTAGGTAACTTGCTGATTGGTTGAGAATTGGATCACATAATCTGTGTTACAATAAGGCGAAACATAATGAATCTAATGGTTTATTAATTTTTTATTTTTTTTTCGTGGGGTTAAAATTAAGAGGGCGGGTCTGCAGCCGGGGCGCCGGCGCCAGCGTCCTTAGCAGCCAAATCAAGAAGGCATTGAGCTATGGTGACGTGAGACGCAAGAACATCGCGGTGGTTAATGGCCATGGTAGCATGCTCGTCGGCTTTAGTCGGCTTCCCGGTGGCCGCATCGGTTTGCAGCTTGGCGAGGCTCTTTTGGCAGGCGATGAGGTCGAGAGTGGAAGCTTTGAGGAATTTAATGGCTTCGGCGTATCGCTTAAAGGCGATGGAGTCGACGGTATCTTCGATCAAATCCACGGCCGGGATGTAATGGTCATGGCAGTCGCTGAGACCCTGCTGGGTCATCGGCGGCAACTTCTCGCTCCCATTAGATAGTTTCATCTCCACCGCCTCCGATACCGTCACCGCCTCTTTCTCAACCTTCTTCAGCGAAAAAAAGGCAAGGTTGCGCATATCGGTTTTATCGATCCCCACAAGCTCCTGATCGTTTTCGTTGTCCTGCAGCCACGTCACACACATCTGACCACCCTTGCAGTTATCGCACGCGCTGGAAATCAGCTTTGGGTCAACCTCTGCTGAAGCGTGCAGCAAATAAACATTATTTAGGCTTATTAAGCACAAGAGGGAAAGAAGCAAGAATTTGGGTTCCATTCTTAATTTAATTTCCTTGTCGATCTTGTCAATCAATCCTCTAAGGGGAAGGGGAAAAGGATATGAAGAATGGAGGGGAAATAAGAGTGCATTTATTTAATTTAATTTGGGAATGGAGGGTCAGGACAAAAGTGTTTTCCAAGCCTCTCGTTAGCAGAAAAAAGTGCATCTATTTGCATACAATATGAATTGGTCAGCCCAAGCATCAAGTCATGGATGGGATGTGCATACATATTCCGATTTTCATGCCACATCGATCATCATCATAGGGCTGTAATATAAGCTCGATCATTTACATTACTGAAAAAGAGTTTCATGAATTACACACAAAAGTCATCCAAATATAGCCGCCACATTGTAACGCGCGGGACTCTTTTCTACAAATTTTCTAGACGCGTGGGACACTTTGTCAAGGTTTGCTACACTTTTCCTAAGTTTTCTAGGAGTTGTGCATAAGTTCTCATAGTTGGTAGAATGGTCTAGAATCATATACATAAGTGTAGAAGTAGTAGAGATCTTTAGAATATTCTAGAACTTTATGGAATCCTCATGTATGTAAAGAGAGTTAAGGAGAATTCTAGAGAGTCAATATTAGCCGTAGGATAAAACCAATCTCCACCATCCATTAAGGAGGTGAATGGGTATAAATAATGCCCCTCATGGGGACTCATTTGTAAATCATCCAACAAACCATCCAAGTGTGGAATAAAGTGTAGAAGTATTACAAGTTTCCTACCAAGTTCGAGTCTTTCTTTTAGCTTCTTGCCTAACTTATTTCCGTAACCATCTCATCGCTACTTCTCGAGGGAGGAACGAGGCTGGAAATATAATCGAGACGTCGTTAGGGGAAAACGAGTCCGTGACAACATGCCCACATCCGTTTCCTGTTGCGCAATCTTCATTTATAAGAACCGGCATTGTTGTCTACATAGTTCTTCACACCTGGGGTGTTATAAGTCACTTCAAGATCTCTGGCAATAAATTTAACCCGAACTTTTACCTGCACCGTACCCGTCCATGGTGTTAACAGCTCCCCAATTTGTGCAACAGTTAAACTATATATCAATAGGCTTCCTATCTACATTGAGAAATCAAATACTACAACCTTATCATTACTAAGCTTTCAAATCTTGCAACAATAATTATAAAATGAACTCACCTCTACGTGTGTTTTATTAATGACCCGATAGACAATTGAGATATGTACTCACTTTTACTAGAGTACCATGTTTTTCATTTGATCTTAGTTTGAATATATATATATATAATATAAGAATTTAACTTTATATATATACACAAATTATATAATAATCTTAACCTTAATATTATACAAAAATTAGAAAACTAAAATTGTAGACACAAAAGTTAACATTTTTGTTTAATTAATATTTTAATTTTTTGTTTAAAATTTCAAACACCATGAAATTTTATTCTATTTTAAAAACTAAATGTTAAAACTAAATGAAAACTAAAAAAAGTTAACGGATGATCATAAAAGTTAAATTAGATAATCTCTATTAATAATATTAATCTGAATTATTTTAACCATCTATTTAATTAAATAATTCATCTCAACCATCCATTTGATTACCGCAATTTTTTCTACCCACTTTAGGCCTAACTCTCTTTTGGCTCTTATTAGTATAGTAGATATTGTCAAAAAGTGAACTTTTATTATACTTTTTTATTTAAGAAAAAAAATTCTCTGTCAACTAAGCATATAAAAATAATTGACTATGCATGCATAATATTGTTTTTTTCACACCAGAAGTAAAATCACATTTATTAATAACATCAAAAGAGTTGCATGAATTACACAAAAGCTCTATTTCACAAACCTAACTGAAAGCTACTTAATAGTTGAAATGTGAAAAGCTAGTAACTAATAAACTAACTAAAAATAAATAGTAAAATTAGTTGTTCAATAAGCTTATACATGTAAAAAAGACATAAAAAGATAAATTGAAATATTAAAATTTTGACTAATGAATGATAAATAGTGCAATTTTTATAAATTAATAAAGTTAATAAAAAAAGATATAAAAAGTAAAAAATAACGTTAAAAGCCAATCACCTTATTTTGAATCAAAATAAGCTATTATTCTAATCTCCATCATTTTACCAAACATAATTTATTGATTATTTGTAGCTTAAATTAAGCTATAAGCTCTACAAACATAGTCATAAAAGTCACATCCAAATATAGCCAGATTGTGTTCCGCTCTCTTTCATTCATAAGAAACAGAATGTGACTTGAAGAAGCTTTTAACCAAACTTCTGTATGAAGTCATATATGTGCACATTAATATCTTCAGGCTTTTCTTGGTGGCAAAAGTGTGCCACTCCTTCCATTATAACCACTTCCTGCAAAAATGGCACATCCCTTTGGAAACCACCATTGTCTACATAGTTCTTCACACCCGGGGTGTTATAAGTCACATCAAGATCTCCGACAATGAATTTAACCGGAACCTTTACCTGCACGCCTGTCCAGGGTGCTAACAGCTCCCAATTTCTGCAGCAGTTAAGCGATATATCAATATAGCTATGATCATAAGCCGCTTCCTATCTCAACAAAACAATAATACAAAATTATCATAGTTACAAGGGCAAATCAGCTCATGAAACTTAACCATCTACATAATTGTTCAGTTAAGATTCAGTATATTAGCATTAAGCCATTGATCCAGCAACCCAACATGCAGGTTGTTTTCTTGTTACATATCTAACACACATGGCATTAATATAATTTCACTAAGGGTAATACTTTGGTGCTGATTTCCACGATACTATCTACAAACAAATGCTAGACATGCATATCCACACACTTGACACAATTTAGGAACTATTACATTAATTTATTCATCGTGCTTGGGTGTACGGGTGTAGAACTATTATCTGATAAGAGCAATGCAAACAAACAGAGTAATTTTTTAGGTTTAAGAAAAAAAAAGTTCTCAAGTTCAACTCACAAATCCATAACTCTGTAGTAGTTTAATCCACCAGTGAAACCTTTTTTGCTGAATTTGCTCACATAATAATCCACATCTTGTTCTGACAACCAAGAAGGCATGTTGATAGGTTTATTAGATGAACCCCCAAATCTTACACTTTTGGGCACTCGAATTAGTCCTGGCTTACGATTTGTTAAAAATTTCCTGATTATTCTATCAGTACCAGCACTAGCAAATTCTTCTTCTGCTTCTCCAGGTTCCTATAGAATAACAGAAAAGCATTGAACTCATCAAAGGCTACCTTTAGCAGCGATCACTACTCTGCACTTACTTCCAGTGTTAGGAAGAATTGGTGTTGTCATGATAGGAACTCTGATCCTTACGGATTCTTGAAAGATGAATTTATATTGTGAATTTATGCATCAAAGAAAAGATAATGAGAAATTTACTATTCACTCTTAGGAAATGCTAATTCAATTTGAGAATCGAAAAATTAAGCTATAAAACGTTGTGTTGGATTGTATATTCCAGTGATTACTTATCAGAACAGGATAACGAGCATGATAGATCGAGAAAGTACCTGAAATCGGCACATATAGTAATCGTCACCAAACAGAAAACGCATAGACTCTACCGGCTTCCATTTAGGGTTCCTCGGAGTGAAAGCCACACTCAAATTGACCAGGGCCTTTATTCGATCTGGGCGAAGCAAGCAGAAGTACCATGCCATAGCGGCACCCCAATCATGGCCGACAAGGAAGATCTTATCGAGACTCAGCGAATCGAGTAGGGCGACGAGGTCACCGACGATGTGAAAAGCGGTGTAGCTGGAGGCGGAAGGCGGCGCGTCCGTGTCGCCGTAGCCGCGAAGGTCGGGAGCAATTGCGCGGTAGCCTTTGGCGGAAAGGTAGAGTAGCTGGTGGCGCCACGAATACCAGAGATCCGGGAAACCGTGAAGGAATAGGATAGCCGGGCCTTGGCCGATTTCAGCTACGTGCATGTTAATTCCGTTTACATATAACTTCTTGTGCTGTATTTCCTCCATGAATGCTCTCAAGATCTTTCCGATGGTTATCCATGTCACAGTGAAGTGGACAATTTTTAATTCATTTCTATGTGCACAAGTTCAAAGAGATAAATACTTTTTACTCTTTTCTTTTTCTTTCTCTTCACAATCAGTTAATTTTCAGATTGCAATCGTAATGATTGATTCTGATGAAGATATTGGAAGCAACCTGATATGGATATTCGGGGCTCAAAAGGTGATTCGGATTAAAAAAGTGTGATCGGGAGGCGATTCGAACGAAGAAGGCGAATTAGACCTAGGCTATCTTTGGTAAATCTGAAAAATTGTTATAAGTTCGAACTTGAAATCTGAATAGTTGTTCAGTTAGCTGTTATGATTAAAAGTGTTTGATAAAATTAACTTGCTGATAAATGTAAAATGACTAAAAAGAACATCTTCATAAAATTTAAATATTTTAAAATTTAAATAGGTTTGTTTACGTATTCAAATATAAAATAATGAGTTCAATATATTTTAGAATTTATTACCGAAATGGTCCCTCGACTATTGTGAAATTACCAATTTAGTTCTCGAACAATTTTTCGTGCCCAATTAAGTTCATCGACTTTGAAAAATTTAACCAATTTGGTCATCCGTTTATTTTGCCGTTAAACATCCGTTAAATCAGGACCATTGATAATTTTACTATAGTCAATGGACCAAATTGATAATTAATTTTTCACTGAAATGGTCCATTGACTATAGCAAAATTACCAATTTGGTCCCTTGAACGATGTCCTTCCACCCGTCACAGTCAACGAAATTCGAGTGGTGGCGCTACCAGTTACTAATATACAAATAGATCAGTTGACTTGGCCTTATTCCAATTCTGGTTTGGTTTCGATTTCTTCGGTCTTTTCTTTTATTTCAGGTCATGGCGGGTCAGAGGGCTCTCATGCATGGATTTGGAAGATCCCCTGCGTGGAGAAAGTGAAGCTCTTCATTTGGAAAATTACGGTGAATGTGTTACTAACCAACTCGGAACGTCGACGACGCGGTCTAACAACAAATGCTTCTTTTCCAAGATGCGGTGAGCAAGAAGAGACCGTCGACCATCTCTTCCGCCGGTGTGAGTTTGCGACGGAGTGTTGGGATTCGGCATCACCTTCGGCAGCGTTCTTATCCAGCTTTCATCTTCCTCTCACGGACTGGCAGGAGGCGGCTTGCTCGTATAAGCCGAACTGCGACAGTGGAGGAGGTTGGAAAATTACCCTCCCATATCCCATATGGAATATGTGGAAAGCCCGAAACAACCTAGTCTTCAACAACAATTTTTGCTCTACGGACGATACAGTTAAAAGGGCGAGGCGGGAGGCTATGGAGGCTCAGAGATTCCTTTTTAAGCATTCTGGTCCCTTACCTGCAAGACAACTTTGGGTTTCTTGGTCTTCCCTACAACCTGGTTATGTTAAAATGAACTTGGATGGTACGAGGAAAGCAAATTCAGGTTTAGCTAGTGCAGGAGGCTTAATTCGTAACCATAGAAGGGAGTGGATTGTTGGGTTCATTGCAAACATCGGTCACACTTCTAGCTTTATGGCAGAACTTTGAGATTTTCGTGAGGGTTTGATCACCGCCATTAACCGCGGGTTCACCCATATCATTGTTGACTCCGACTCCGAGACAATGTTGAAAGTTATGGATAATGATGCTGCTTGTGGCAACCTTGCCTCCACCTTAGTTGCAGACTGCAAAGCGCTCCTTCGCCAATTCCAATAGTTCATGATCAGACACGTTCTCCGGGAAGGGAATCAATGTGCCGACTTTCTTGTAAATATTGGGCAGCAATCAACATGGGGTACAACTCTGCTGGATCACCTCCTTGACGACCTGAATGTTTTTCTGTCTCAAGATGCGCGAGACATTGGTTCAAGTAGAAGGCGTTAAGTTTGGGACCCTTCGGTCATTCTCGTTCACAAAAAAAAAAAAAAAAATCATTTTGGGTCAAATTTAAATAAAATTTATATTAAAGGATATTTGGATTATTTCCAAAAAAAGGATATTTGGATAATATTTTGAGTTTTCGTTGGAATATTTCAAAAAAGACGCACACTTAATTATAAAACACGAGTAAATGATAAATCAGTGGCGATTGAAAAATCAGATCCATCTTTTCTGCGTCTTAGGCTTCGTTAAAACTTCAACCGACCCGATCACTGCTCTATATTCTTCTATTTACCTCAAAACTCCATCCTATTTGAGCTCAATTCTCAAATTGGTTTAATTCAGTCTCCGGCCTCGTCGTCATCCTTATCATCTATACAAGGTTCTCGTTTCAAAATTCGTTGACGGTGACGAAGGAGATTAAAGGTACATCTTCAATCTACTGCATTCTTCATTTTTGGTTCAATTGTTAGATCTGAAAATGGAAAACTGCATATTACCGAAGGATTTGTTGATTGACATTTTGGTTAGGTTATCGGTGAAGACTCTGAT
>CM008333.1:11916463-11930254 GCA_002525835.2 Ipomoea batatas | reverse complement strand
CCCGAAATCATTGCTCAAGTCCACGGTTTCCGCGAACCCGGTTCAGAGCCCGGTCCCCTTGAATCCTCTCCGCCCGTCTGATCCCTCCAATGTCGCGGGGCTCCGCCGCGCGTCCATTGTTTGGTTCCGCAACGATCTCCGCGTCCACGACAACGAGGGCCTCAACGCAGCCAATAACGAGTCCATGTCGGTTTTGCCCGTTTACTGTTTCGACCCGAGTGACTATGGAAAGTCCTATAACGGCTTTGACAAGACCGGCCCGTACCGAGCAACATTTTTGATCGAGTCGGTTTCTGATCTCAAGAAGAATCTGCAGGCCAGAGGCTCTGATCTTGTGGTCCGAGTGGGGAAGCCTGAGACGGTGCTGGTGGAATTGGCTAAGCAGATTGGAGCGGAAGCGGTTTACTGTCATCGCGATATCTCGCATGATGAAATCAAGGCGGAAGATAAGGTCGAGAAGGCGATGAAGGACGAGGGCATTGAGATGAAGTTTTTCTGGGGAAGCACGTTGTTCCATATTGATGATTTGCCTTTTAAATTGGAAGACATGCCTACGAATTACAGTAGTTTTAAGGAAAAAATTCATGGCTTGAAGATCAGGAACACCATTGAAGGATTGAATCAGCTCAGAGGATTGCCTGCTAGAGGAAATGTGGAGCCTGGGGAAGTTCCATCTCTAGCTGATTTGGGCCTCAATCCTAGTTCAACAGTGGGGCAGGTATGCTTATTTTCTTGATTAATTCTGTCTTATATTGCTTCTTTGTGTTATATGTGAGATTATCAGGCACCAATACTGTCAAATCCTCTGTTGTTTCCCCTTATCTAAATGTCACCACAAGTTCAATTCTTGCCAACACGCACACATAGGTGTTCCTAGTGTGATTTATCCTGACTTCCTGAGTGGTTTGCGGTCTATTACACCAGGACACAATAGCGAGTTTTACCCATGTACACCCATGCGGTTTCTCTCATCATAAAAAAAAAAGTCAAGTCCTCTGTTGTTGGAATGGTTTCAACATAATTGTTTGCATGCAGAGTGGAAAATCATAGGCTAATACTATGCTTATTTGCTTAATGGATTCTATGCCCTATAATGCTCTGTATTACATGTAAGATGATAAATTAATGAATGCAATTTGGTTATACCCAAGAATGGTCAAACATCATTAGTTAGAATGGTTTCACATTTCAACACAATTGTTGTGCATGCAGAGTGGAAAACCATCTGCTAATGCTTCCCTTGTGGGAGGAGAAGCAGAAGCATTGCAGAGAATTAGAACATTTGCAAGCGAATGCCAAGTGCAACCCAACAGGGGAAACAAAGATGGGAGTGATAGCATATATGGTGCAAACTTTTCATGCAAAATCTCTCCCTGGCTTGGCATGGGCTGCATTTCCCCTCGCGCCATGTTTGAGGAGCTCAAAAAATCCATGTCAAGGTAATCCCCATCCCACCCACCGCATTCCCTTCCCAAACACACCGCCCTATTTTCACATAACGGGTATTTTACTGTGTGGTTTACAGCACGATTTCTGCTTCCTCTAAAGACCCCAGTGGTGACACTGGGATGAACTGGCTAATGTATGAGCTGTTGTGGAGGGATTTCTTCAGGTAACAACACATCATACCCTCAAGTGCTGTGTAGCCTCTGGTTTATTTGTCTGGTAACACATATTTGTTTTTTGTCAGATTCATCACCAAGAAATACAGTGATGTAAAACAAAACTCTGCAGCCCCTGTGACTCCATGCACAGTAGGAGTTGCTGTCTAATAATGGAGCATTACAGGTGTCAAGATAGAAGCATTATAAAGGGATGATTTCCCTTTGTACTGAATTTTCTTTTGCAGAGATGAATGTATCTATAATGAATGTTAGATTAGAGGCTGTGTAGAGTGTTTTCTACTACTATCCTGCTTGTACTGTCATTATATAGATTATATTATATGTGTGAATCTACCAATTTGATACAGTCATGCTATCATTCATGCTACAATTGCCCAAATTAAAACCTTATAAACGTAATAGTGTGAGTAAGATTCGCTCCCTCGAGAAGTAACTACTAACCATATTAACCAACAAAAATGGGAGGATAGAAATTGAAATCCAACCAAAAAGAGAGAAGGGTAGCAACTTGGATAGAGACTTTTATATTATGCCAGAAACTCTGAGTGAAGATAATGTAACAAATGTAAGCCACAGCAGCATAAAGAACACAGAGGTTACCCAGGCCCAAATTCTAGGGCCACCAAGTTCAGCACCCAAAGTTACTCTCCTAAACACCAAAACACCGATACACCCAACGGAAGTAGCGAAGAAAATGAGTAAAGAGAAGCTTAATCCCTTGGCGTTCTGTATTCTGAGGGGCTCGTTGAATGCAAAGTAGTTGTAGAGAGTGTCAATCAGCCATGGAATGCCAATGCCTACATAGATATTCACCGAATTGCTGCAAATCCAAAGATTTGAAGCATATCAGTTGAGTTTCTTGTCAAGGTAACCTAACATTGGGTAACATATGGTGGAGATAGTCTATCACGTGGAGCATTTTCAATCAAACTGCGTTTAGTTTATGACGAAAATCAAAAGTAACCTGCATGTGATGTTAGCGATGGCTGAATCAGCAGTCAACTGCCGCTCTGCAGCAATCTTGCTTGCAACTAGATCAGGCCAAGAAGTTCCAGCCGCCAATGCTGTGAATGCAATGACATAAGGATTTATTCCTGCAGGGAACATAGATCGTCCATTGGCACATCTCGCAGAGTAGCGTTTATAATGAACACAAGTTTGCACACTCAAAATAAAAAAAGAAACCTGTAACACAGCTTATTAGGTCGGTGAGTTTTGTAACAACATAAGCTATCCCACTAATGAAGATCAAAGAGCAGATGAAGGCAGGCCACCCATGGACAATCTGATAGGGAGGTACAAACGCAAATAGAAGCCGCCACGGTACTAGAAGTAACTGCCAGGAAATACGTGCAAGCCGAACAAATGTGTTATCCAGTTTTCTGGATTCTGCATGTTCCAACTGTTCCGTATTGAAGGAAATATGCACCAAAGGAAACATATGAAACAAAGAAATTAACAAAAATAAATTGTGAAAATGAACTAGAACTTAAAAATTTCAAAACAAAAATGCAAACCATCAAGAACTGAGAAAAAAATAGATGGTCCTCTGGGCCTCTTGGCAAGAGGCTATAACAAATTATCACCATCACTTATGTTAATGCAAGCATTATGACATCTTCTGGTTATGTATTTATGGTTGAGTAATGTTTCAACCAAATAGCCAATGTGAAAAGAAGAAGAAGAAGAGGAAGAAAGAACAGTACCACTAAAGCATCGAAAAATTGCTGTTTCCAAATTGAGAGGATATCAGATTCCTCAACAATTGTCTCATCACAGTTGAGCCCAGCAGAGGATTCAGCAACATCTGTATCAGGCAAGTTTTGATAAACAGGACCTGTAGAAATAACTCAACAGAAAACTTACTATACAGAAAAGGTAATAACTCATCTATTTGCAATCCAAATCCAAGATTCTACCAATGCGTATTCAACCTCCAACTCGATACTAAACTAAAAGTGACTAGATGCGTCACTATATATTAATTATTATTGTCTTCTATATTCCCTATGACTCACTTCAAAATACTTGCTGCTCATTACCACATTTAACTTATATTGGTGTTATTTGCTCTTCAGCAAAATTTTATTAGATAAAGAGTGCCGTACTGTCAGCCATATTTGATTTTAAATTCAGTGAGAAATATAAATTAGTAATAACAAATTATTACCGTCTGAATGAAATGTATTGCTTTTCAAAATTACCTGTCGCATCGCCAGAATGGATGGAGAAAATATCAACAATTTCCCTCCTGTCTTCCACCACAACATTGAGTGTTCCTGAGCAATCACCAGGAACCTCTCCATAAGAAGCAGTCTTTACAGGCACCCACTCCTCCGGCCTCTCAGATCTTTCCCTGATACACATGAATTAAAATTGGGTATGGTGAAAAAAATGTTTGGCAACAAAATCGGAACAGTTAAATAAAAAGATGGGTTATATAACCAAAGCATACAAAGGAAGGGACACATATGGCCAACGCTTGTCTTGAGCATAGGCATGTATCAGCAATAACCCAAATTGGAGCACTGTCAACAAAGACTCCCACAAGGTGACAACGTTTGGAGTCCATACCTACAAAGTCAGCAGTATTCACAAACAAGTTGATATCAGTAGTGTACCTATAGTAGAACAGATAGGATATTATTAGTACTTCTTCATACGACTTCACAATGTCCATGCCGAGGAAATACAAGTTAAATTCCTGCCTTATATAACACACAAGCATATATAGACTATAATGACAATGCGTATTTATGTATAATCAACTTCCCTAGAGTATCCTCCCATACAAATAAAAGCATGTAAACACCACAGCACAGAACCGAGGTCACACTTGATCAGCAATTCCAGTAAAGCCATATATTTAGCAGTGGCAATGACAACAAGAAACACATCTACTTTCTCAGCGAAGTGAGAGAATAGCGTATTCAAAATTGAAGCATTTAAAATATGATTATAAAATGCAACACATATTCCTTTCAAGTAAAAGTTTTTTTTTTTACCTCTAAAATGATGTAGAGCCAAATGTAAGCCCAGAAAGACCAAAACAGCTCCACAAGCCAGACCCCAAGATCTGATATCTTTTTCAACTCACCAGCTTTAGGTACCACAACACAAACTGCATGTATAGGAAACAGATCAAAAGCTGCAGAGCCAACAAGTGTTCCTGGACCCAAACCTGTAATAGATATAAAAACAAAAATACAGATATCAATGATGCAAAAGCAAGAAACCTAAAACAAATTAAATTGGGCATGAAATAGAAGTGGAAAAGTATATTTTGTTTGTACTTTATTAAAATACATTCTAACTTTTTTGTTAACAATACAAGGCAAATACACTTTAATTGAAGAGAGAAAATTAGGGAACACCTCCAGCATATAAGCTTCCAATATTTCGTATTGCATCAATAGTAGCTAATGATATTTGTGGAAAACTCGTCCCAAATGCCAGCAGAGTGATATCAGCAATTGTGTAATTCCACACCTTTTCCTTCTTGACAATTTTGGTTTTTGTACAAGGATCTATTTCAACCACTGTTCGCGAATGCTTGACAACATTTTCCATGGAGCGGAAAAACCGAGAGGTAATAGCTGACAAGCCAATGAAACAATAGAAAATACCCATAAAATACAGGAATGCCCTGAAACCTTCCCCAAGTGCAGTTTCGCCCTTAAAGAGCAAATAGGCTTCACAAATTTCCTGCTGCAATATATTTGAACCATTCTTTACGCTCTCAGCCACATGATCGTTTAACATTCTCGAGCCCATCTGAACTATGTTTAAAGTTCACAGATTAAGCCAGATGAAGCAATGGTTCCTACAAAGAAAGCATTAATCCTGTCATATCCATCTTATCATTTAGTGCCATAATCTTAGAATCCAACAGCAGTACAATAGCAAAAACTACCCAAACTTTGAAAACACAAGATCTAAATAACTACTCATTCCATAAGCGATGTCCATGCTCTTAAACCCAGTCCATAAAAAGATTACACATGTATACTTGCTTTGCTTATTAATGATACTTTACTAGACTTATTCTGCGAGATTAAACCTCAGTTTCAGAAAGGCCTGAAAGGGCAGTAATAGAACACTTTTACACTACTAAATTAATGAATTAAATATTAAGAAGAAATTGCCATCAAAGTTCATAGGTTCTGAATTTGGATTTTCCACAATTCATGTTTTTTCACTTTTTCACAACGAATTATGTAAAATTGCAAACTTTCCAAGCTGATAAAGTGATAAAATCTGCTATAGAGATCAGAGGCCAAGACCAAATACCAAAAAAAAAAAACAAAAAAACAGAAGAAAATTACCTCTAGTAGTCTAGTTAATGCTCATTCATGAGTCCAAGAATATACGAGAGCGAGGAACTGAAGAGCTAAAAAATGAAAAATAAAAAGCAATTTAATGGAAGAGATTCAAGAGAGTAGTATAGAACAAATGTACCGAATTAGACACTACATCTGATGTTACAGGTAAGTGGGTTCCAAGTTTCCAACCTTCCAGCAGAGTTTGATCCTACGGTGAAAACTTAATTTTCAATAGGGATACTAATGGGGTTGATTGTAATGATAGAAGAGGAATGAGTGAATTTGGTGTAAATTTTGTACTTTTTGATAGAAGAGGAATGAGTGAATTTGGTGTAAATTTTGTAATTTTTGATAGAAGAGGAATGGGTGAATTTGGTGTAAATTTTGTAATTTTTGATCGAAGAGGAATGAGTGAATTTGGTGTAAATTTTGTAATGTTTGATAGAAGAGGAATGAGTGAATTTGGTGTAAATTTTGTGATCTTTGATAGAAGAGGAATGAGTGAATTTGCAATTTGGTGTAAACTTTGTAATTTTATAGAAGAGAAATAATGGGATTTAATTTATATTTTGCACGAATAGAATTATAGAAATTTCAATGTCAATAGAATTGAAAGAGAATAAATAAATTTCAAAAAAAATGGAATAAATTATATTAATATTAATATTAAATAACAAGTAAATTTATGTTAGAATTATAATGCAATTCAATTGTTATTTAGATATTTTAAATATAAATTTATATCATTATAAAATATTGAATAACCTTAAATATTTATTTAATCATGCAACGTTAACCTTTAACCTTTATAAGTTCACATCTAATATATTTTATAAAAATAAAAGTACACAACTTAATTAAACATAATAAAATGTTAAATTTTTAAAATTCTTAAGACAAAAATATCATATAATGCTAAGTTTGTCTCAAAATTTTTTTTTTTTAGATTAGAAAATGAAAGAGTAATTTTGTCTCAACAATATTGTTTTTTGTCACAATCAAAGCAAATTGAAATACCATAGGCATAAGATTCTATTGTGAAAAAATATGCGTGCGTCCAAAATTAGTTGAAAATTTAATTATTAAATCATGGACCCGAGTTCATATTGCATTGTGAATTCTGATACAAAAATTTTAGACATTCAGTTAACACGTTTGTACCAATAGCTAAAAATTTATGATGTAAACAAATAACATGGTAATTGCTGACACATAATATGATAGCTACAAATATAGAAATTGTCAATTGCATGTACACACAAATAACTTGATAATTGTTGACACATAACATAATAGCTACATGTATAAAAATTGTCAACTACAAAAAAAAATAAAAAATTGTCAACTACATATACTAGATTTGAATGTTATTTTTGGACTAAAGTCTATAATGTAAGATTTTTTATTTTATTTTATTTTTTTTATTTTTGTAGCTCGGGATTTCCACCATCGAACATAACGATTAATTCCCTAGTTGGATTGTAGGCACCTCTATTGGGTCGAACAGCTGACATGGAGATTTAAGACTGCTCTATCCTCAAAGCCAAGGATCGAACCCTTGATAATGTAAGACCTCAACCCATGTTATAATTTGTTATAGATAGAACTCTTATTTTTTTTTTTTATAACTAAATTGTCCGTAACGGTCATGGGTGACGCGTGCAAACAATTATTGTTTGTGTATTGAAATCCAAAGTGGATATTAATTTACGGATACGTTATTACTCCTTATGGTTCCTAAATAAAGTCCAATATTGGCAAAATATGTAACCAATTTTTTTTAGGTGAACAGCAAGAATACATCAACGTGATACACGATGGATGGTCCACAATATCGAACGTATGGAATATATTTCTTGCAATCGTCAAAAAGAATAGACCAATGCACTTATTTGACTTCAAAAATAATAATTGTTTTTTCAATTATTATCTCACCTAACTACCGAAGTGTAAATTAATGCCAAATTTCTCCTCAAATTTTAAAGTATTTTCCAAAGTAAAATACTTTTTGTCATGATACGGAGTGGGATTCTGGGGAGTTTGAGTTTGTGGTGGTGGTTTTGAATTTCTGATTGCATGAGTGAGAGCAGTGAACCAATGAATGAGGTTAATGTTTGAGTTTTGAGGTTAAGTTGCATATAAAGATGTTAAAAATGGGCCTAACTCCCTGTGTTGACATGTTTAACTCTTTTTTTTTTATAGATGGAATAGGTTGAAAGTTTCTCTAATATGACCCATTTTGCTCGAATTGTGTAATCCGTGGGGGTGGTGGGCTACTCGAGTTGGCATTTGTAACCTGCAGGCCAACCCATATAACCCACCACCCACACATGAATTTATTAAAGGGTCCGTTTGGAATTCTAAATATGACATTCAGAAGTCATTTTATGAATTTTCTCGTGTTCGTGTTTGGACACTACAAGGTTGTTGTGTGGTGCTGAGGTTCATGTGATTCACAATGCCACAAGAACAGAGTGCTTGTTTAGCACAAGCAACCTAAATCCCAGGACTGATGCCCATTTCTGCTTACCAGAATTCATTACAACTGCAATTGCCACTCACAAAATGGTGAAACCTGTTGCAGTCTCTAACTGTAATCTCTCTGGAATACACCCTAGAGATCATCTTTATGGCAGCATGGCAATCACTGCATATCCTGATGTTCTTAACTACGCGTATTGGAACACCAGGCCTAGTCTTCATGATGGCAAATGCAATTGCCAGTTTCTCACTATGACGCGAAAGAACCAACTCCTTTCCCTCCTCGTCTAGATCAAGCAACACCTCTTTTGTATCGCTAACATAGCCCTCCATTCTTATCCTGCTCAAAATTTCGTCGAGCATCATGTATATTTGTCTTGTGTCTTGGCGAGACTTGTCTCCTACATAAAACTCGTGCACGATGCCATCCACTTCTACCAAACTGCAACCGGGAACTTTCTTTATCCCCTTTGCCTCCATAAGGTCTCTCACACGCCTCGCGTCCTTCCACCTGCCCATCTTGGCATATACATTTGACAGAAGAACATGAGCTCCAGTATTTGTGGGTTCCAACTCGAGTATCTTGTTGAGTGCAGCCTCACATGTTTCGATATCTCCACACATCCTAGCTCCACTAAGAAGAGCTCCCCAAACAAGAACATCTGACTGGATAGGCATTGATTTCACAAGCTCCCATGCTTCATCAATCAGACCAGTCCTTGCATAAAGATCAACCATACAACCATAGTGCTGAACTGAGGGTGCAATGCCGAATTCTTTCTGCATCATCTCAAAAATTAGCCTCCCTTGGCTCACAAGCCCAGCATGCACACAAGTACAGAGAACACTGATGAATGTAACTCCATTAGGCCTTATGCCAGAGCCAATCATCTTTGAAAATAAACTAAGGCATTCCTCCTTGTGGCCATGCATAGCCAAGCCAGAGATCATGGCAGTCCAAGTCTTGACATCTTTAGTTGGACCCAGATTTTCAAACACCAATCTTGCCCTCTCAATGCTCCCACATTTTGCATACATGTCAATCAAAGAAGTCCCCAACACATCACCAATCCTCATCCCACATTTTTCAATGTAAAGATGAGCCCACTTCCCATGCTCCAGGGCACCCAGCTTTCCACAAGCAGAAAGCAAAACGGACATGGTGAACTCATTAGGTCTAACCTCATCATCCAGCGTTTGCATCTTACGGAACAACAGCAATGCATTTTTATACTGACCCGTTTTGACATACCCTTCCATCATGCAACTCCAAGATACAGCATTTCTGTTTGGCATTCTATCGAACAACTTGCGCGCGGAGACAACCATCCCGGCTTTCACATTTGCATTGAGCATCGAATTCCAAGATGGCAAGTCCGGTTGGGGAATTTCGTCGAACGCTTGTTGGGCAAAAGCTAAGTGGCCGCAACACGAGTACATATTGACAAGGGATGTCTGTACAAACAGGTTGTCCGATAATCCGAGGCGGATAATGAGCGAGTGAATGGACCGGCCCGAGTGGAAGTATCCGGGTGAGGTAAAGGATTGGAGGAGGAAAGGGAAGGTGTGGGAATCGGGTTGGACGCCATGGGAGCGCATGCGGAGGAAGATGGAGAGCGGGGTGAGGGAGGGATTTGTTGGTTGGACATGGGCACGAATGAGAGTGTTCCAGACGAAGGATTCAAGCGTTGGATAGCAGAGATTGAGAGTGGGGTGCGTTATCGATATCGCCCTGCCACCGCTTAATACTTGCATTTCCTGTTTTCCGGTGGCGGGAAGTGGCAATCAACTAACTCTCCCGCCGCGTCTCCGGTGCTCAACCCGACAGTTATAGACCCGATTAAGGACTCAAGTTAAAATATACAATTTAATGTTTACAATTTAAATTCAGTATGTAATTGTGAACATTTATATTAAATTGTGAACATTCAATATATAAATTGTGGATATTTAGTATATAAATTATGAATATTTAATATGTAAATTGTGAATATTTAATATATAAATTGTGTATTTTTAGACTCAGGTCGATCATTGTAAACCATGAATACAAGGTACATTTTTAATATATTTTTGTAGTGAACGTATATTATTTGACAGTATATATAAAATAATATACTTTATATATATATAAATAATGTACTTTTGTTATATAAAAAATAATACTTTTACCGGATCATGGTACAATGATTCAATAATTTGCCTGCTCAACTGCCACCGGCCCATTTTGTCCAAATATAAGGAACAAAACGAAACAGAGAGCCCAGCTTATAGCCCAATAGGATTAAATGGGCCTCCCAAACAACTTACCATCCCGCCCCGTAATGGCCCTCACGCCATCGCAGAGAAATTGAACTACGATGGAAGCAGACATCTCCGGCGAGTTCCCTTGCTCTTCGATCGCCGTTGATTCCGTTCTCCGTATCGGTACAGTATGTTTTTCTTCACTCAATTTCTCTTTCTATATATCTCCGCATGTATTTATCATTCAAACAGTGAACTTATCGCAGGCTGGCTTGATCTGGGGCGGTTTGACTGGCCCTCTCGACGCCGACAAACAAGGCGAGCACCTTAAATATTTACTTCTGATTTAGTTATTAAGTATTTGTTTTTCATTCATTCAGATTCATTGTCTAAACTTCCACAGGTCTCACTGGTCTTGCTCGTGCGCCGTTCATCGTAAGTTCTTCATTTACTTCTCTCAAACACTTCTTTGAATGCTAAACTGTCTTCTGTGTTCTGATTCTTCAAAATGTGCTCCTATTTTCATTCTTCTTCAAATACAGGCTAGATCAATCGGCCGGTTGGGCTTTCAATGGGGTAAGAAAAAAAAATAATCTTGTTTTCTGTGTTGGAATTGACTCTGCATGTTTTTGAGTTCTGAATTCATTGTTCTGTATATTTTAGTGGAAAAACTTTGATTCTTTGAGCTTCTGAGTTTATAATTATAACTTTGTTGAATCTTTTTTTTAAGGGGAAATTTCTTGGTTCCAGTAGGATAGTAATGAACTTCTCTCTTCAAAAGATATGAACTTCTGGCTGGTTGCAATGTTGCATAAGAAAGGATTTCGCTAGCCTGCTTTGCCTTCTTGTGATGACACTAGTTTTCTAACCTTGAGAGGAATTAGAAAGAAATAATCTTTTGTATAAAAACTAAGGAATTCTCGAGTTTGGAGGCATGGAGGACTGAGCGCTCACAATGGCTAAACGAGTCTAATGGTTATGAACTTAGCCTTCCTGACACCTTGAGAGGAATGAGAAATTAATAATCTTTTGTATAAAAACTAATGAATTCTCGAGTTTGGAGCACTGAGTGTTCACAATGACTAAACCAGTCTAGTGGTTATGAACTTAGGCTACCCTGACTTCCATATCCACATTTTCAGATTTTCTCATTATTGATTTTAATGTTTATCTTATGCACTTTGGGTTCTTGTCTTCAGGACTCTTTGCTGCAGTTTTCTCATTCACTCATTGTGGTGTCCAAAGATACAGGAGGAAAGCTGATTTGGTTTGTTCATTTTCACTTTCACTTTGACCTTTTTATTTCTCTTTGCTACTTTTTACTTGGTTTTTGAGTCGCAATTCACCTGACTAATTAGAGTATGATATTAATGAATATTCGCTTTCATGTTTTCTGCTGCACAAGCCTTAGTCATCCTTACCATGATTTCATGTGTTGCAAATCTGCATGATGATTTGATCCCTGACAAGTATTATGCTGCCACGGTTTTTCCTCTAAGGCTGACATAGGACACTCACACTATCAATGGTTTATCAATGAAGTTTATACGCTTCTGTTTTCTTTGCAGGTTAATGTTTTGACAGCAAGCGTCGTAGCAGGCACAGTGATTGGTGGTACACGACAGTGGAAGCAGGTTGCCGGAATAACAGGTCTTGTATGTCTCTTATATGGCGCTAACGACGGCTCCAGATCAATCTAGAAAGCATTTGGGGACGAAGTGAACCAGTAGGCTAAGGGACTGACTTCCAGCTTGATTCATCTTCTGCCACAGAAGTTATACATTCACATTATCATTGTGATCATTTGGTTTTGTGATCTTTTCACTTATAGTTCATAGTTTGAGCCTCAACTAGAGTCTTTCCTAGTTTCTAGGAGTTAAACTATTGCTGCATTGTAGAATCAATGCTTACATCTGCATAAGAGAGATAGAAAAAGTTTCTTTTGAACAAAGAATGTTGCATACATAACATTCTAACATTGGGGATTCTTGTTGCCGCATTAGCAACCTACTTACCAATTGTCCAAACTTCTGGTTAACTATAAACAACTTATCATTTTCGTTTTGCCCAACCTCGCAAAATTATATTACAAATTTAATTTTAGACGGATTATATCTTAAATTATGTCAATTTAGCTTCAAGATTTATCTCTAAATTAGTATTATTGAACTTCATCCTATGATTGGATGAGATTTTTTTATCTACTAATGGTCAAAAAAGATTCTATTTTTATCATTATCCAAAGAAAAAAGTTGTGGAAGGAGGGATGGGCTAAGCCCATACGTCACTTGTCATTATTATCTGAATTTCGCTACGAACCAAAAGTCCAAAACCGAGCTTCCTCATTTCACTCCACCGTTGCACGCTATGAATGATAATATTATCAACTTCTCCAAATCTCTTCCTCACACCGTCTTCTTATAACAAGGCATTATACACAGATCTGGCACGCTGGGCATATATGTTGAGCCCCGTTTCTTAGCAAAATTTTGGTTCTTTTCTTCTTTTTTTCTTGGCAAAAGATGGCTTTTGAATATCAAGAGGTTTGTCGTCTATATAGCCCTTTTGCACGTTTGATCACGGTTACATGTTATTATATCCACGTCTGGGAATGATTTTAGAATGGTTAAAATTATTTTCAGGGATACATAAGGAATTCAAGAGGGGTGCAGCTTTTTACTTGCAGATGGTTGCCCTTTTCTTCTCCAAAGGCCCTTGTTTTCCTTTGCCATGGTCTCTCTCTCTCTCCTCTCTTTGTTTTGTTTTATGATTTTTTTTTTGGTTTTCAATAGAGATTGATTAAAGAGGTTTCAGGGTATGGCATGGAATGCAGTGATTTCATGAGAGGTAATAAATGTTTGTTCCCTCCCATCTTACTTGTTTTCACTTCTTTTTTTTTTTTTTGGTTTTTTAATATTCTTTTGGAGGCTGTCATCAATGCAGTATCTGCTGTTTCTTTCACTCTTTTTGCCCTTCCCAAACTATTCTAATTATGCCACTGCAATTCTAGAAAACCAACCAATTGAGCAAAGTGAATCCTCTGGTTTTCAGACAATATAATGAACCTTGTTGAGGTTGTTTCTTTTGGTCCCTCAAAAAGATTCTTCCTTTTCCAGCAT
>CM008333.1:11844847-11855872 GCA_002525835.2 Ipomoea batatas | reverse complement strand
ATAAATAATAGTATAGATTAGGCATACTTGATGGAATATGCTATTTCACAAACATTATATTATTTATAATTGCTTGACGGGCGGCCACCACCTTTCTGAATTCTTTTATCTTCGCTCTAAATAAATACAATTGACTAGCCAATATCTTGTAGTCTAGTGACACCCGGTTGTACTTCTATATGAGAGGTTATGGGTTTAAGCTTTAATAGAGGCGATATTGACAATCACAAAGAGTCAATACCTTCTTAGTCAGACCCATCATACAAGGTAATCTCAATGCGGTTTACTTTTCATGTGTTATTTTCGAATTATTATACAATAACGAGATTTGTACATTCTCATATAGTAACTACAAGTTTCATAGTCACCCAACAAAAAAAAATGAATGAAACTAAGAACAAAAATGATAAAATCACTATAATTAATGAATTATTCCAGTGGTTTGGTTTTTAGTTTATGTATCACTTGACATGATGTTTCAAATAATTTTTGACACATCATGGATCAATTTAGGAAAAATATGGACAACCCCAACTAAATTGGTCGCACTCTTAGTTAGGTAACTATAAAATTTCAAGTTACATTTTTAGTCAGAGTAATCTATTTTCTTGGTTTAAGCAAGTCAACTATGATCATTTTTTACATATGATCATAACATCACGCAATACACACTCTCATATAGTAATTGTAAATTTTTTTAATCATCCAAAAAAAAATGGAGAAGTTTGTTTCCGACATCGCACTAATTAAGAATCGTAAAAGAAGGAATGGATGAGTGTATGTAACTACCAAGAAATTGACTGTTGAATGTTGACCAAAAAAAAAAGATTAGAATAATTATTATTAGCAGCATATTCCATTTTAAAAATGTTACGTAGTATATCCTTAGAACAATAGACATAATAATAATAATAATGTTTGTTTAATATAGTACAGTGTATCATGCTTTCTATTGTCAAAACGTCAATATTCAACGGTCCGAATTTGTGATCTGAAGACACCCCACCAAACATTTTTTTGTAGTTTGGACTAGGAATTACTCCAACGCCATACCAAACACGCCTCATGTACCTGCCCCTTCTACAATTAACACCATAAAATGTGATTTGTGGAATAAGTTCCCAGAACAACTATACTAATTTAGGTGAAATTTGGTGGGTGATTTTTATATTTTATTATAAGATTTGTTATTCATTGTTATGTTTGTTTACATATTTTTTGTTATTTTATTGTATGATTTGAATAATTCAGTAATTATAAAAAAAATTATTTTTGTTTAGCAAAAAGTCATTGGCAGTTTGGCACTTCATATGTGTGTATATAGAAAAAATATATATTTTCCTCTATTAAAATTACCCTTTTAACATTCATTTTGTTGTAACATTATTTATGATATTTAATTTTTATCAATCCATAAAAATATAGTAGTAATACTCATCTTTTTAAAGCGGAAGAAAAAAAAATTGTTGAGAAATTACTGAGTATTTTAATCTGTACGACTTCACTATTTTGATTATCGCTTTTTAATTTGGACCAAATAACCAATAATATTATTAATTGTCAAATCTATTGTACTTATAATAAAAGAGAATTTTATAAACTTATTCTGGTTTGATAAAAATAAGTAGTTGATAAATTATTAAAATTATTTAGAATTTTAATAAATTAGTAATTCTATCACTAAATTCTTTGTAATTTATTTTTTTTCTTTAGTACAAATACACTAACATATAAAACTATATCATTAAAAAAATTATAATTGACATTTTTTAGATGATACTCTGATCTTATTAATTTTTTATTTTTTAATTAACCTACAATTACATGAAGTCATAAATACATGTTTATTAAGTTATTATTACATGTTCATTAAAGTAGTACTACAATTATTCAAATTTGCCAATGTAAACGTTTCAAAAAACTATTGCCACTAAGATATTTATAAAACCAATTGAATAGGCTACGGAAATATTACAACAAAAACAATCTCTTTACTACAAAAGGTTTTTCAAGTATAGTAAATAAGAATGCCCGCATGGGCAGCTAAACTGGTCACATGGGTAAAGTATAGTCAATAAGAAAAAGCTATACATGTTCACATTTAGTATTATTTATTTAATCATAGTATAATACTCATAATAAGTTAATTTAATCATATCAAGTTATGGACAACCACTATATAGTGTGATGATACATATGTTAGCATTCTAAATCAGTGGTTACATGATCGAATTGAACCCCGATAATGGGGATACTATTTTGTCCAACTCAGACACAATTAGTCAAATGTGGTTAAGTAGATGAAACATGATAAGAGTGATTTATCTAATACACACTCAAATAGTGACGATTTATTTTCTCGTCATCCAAAAATTAAAATAAGGGGGTGACGGTATAATTGGATAGCTTTACCAGTAATAAATCCGTTACATAGGCACTTAATGCTAGGCCATTATATAATTATTATAGAGCCGTTGTATTTATTAGACTAGATTAGTTAGCCATTATCCAATATAAATACCGAGCCCTTGTGGTAGGCACGGGACACGCTCAAATATTGCACTAAGAACTATCACCAATACAATGGTTTAAATTTGTTACTCCTTGCTTACTACATTTTGATAACATTCTTATGGCCAGTGAACGTATCACGACTTGTGGTGACTTTTAAAAACTTTTAAAATGATAAATTTTAATAAAATATTTATAAACGTTTGTAAACTTTATAAGAGTCTATAAAAGCCTATATTAAAAACATTAATATACTTTTATTAACTTTTGTAATCTTTTTTTTTTTTTTTTTAAAGTTTACAAAAGTCTTTAAAATTCTAAATTGAATACATCTCTATAAGCTTTCAATGACTTTGATTCTTATTATTTATTATTTAAAATTTTCTTATAAAAAATGTTTTAATATATCAAAAATACTTCATAAAACTCTCTATCTATATCCTCTTCTTCCATATCAATATTCTCAACTTCATTATTTTCACCATAGTAAAGTGAGACATTAAATGCCAATAACTTATACCCACTTCGTCACATTTTATGTGTTTACTAAAGTTATTTTTAATCCAATTTTTCATAATATTAAGTTTAGTATTTGTATACAAAATTTATATATTTAGAAACTACATACATTAAAAGTACTATTAAATACAAAAAATTAAATTTTAAAATAAGTAAAAAAACAAAAAAAAAAAACAAAAAAAAAAAAGAGTTGGTAAAACCAATAAATAGTAACATATGGAAAGCTCGGAATAACCATGTCTTCAACAATTGTTTCCTCCCGGGGGGCGACATCGTGAAAAGAGCTGGGGAGGAAGCTATGGAAGCTCATCAATTCCTCCTGAAACGCGTCGGGCCCCTAGCTGCAAGTCTCGGTTGGGTCGCTTGGTCTTCCGCACGCAATGGCTTTATTAAAAAGAACTTGGATGTCGCGAGAAAAGCTCATTCGGGCCTGGCTAGCGCAGGCGGACTAATCCGTGATCAGGAAGGGAATTGGATTGGTGGGTTCACCGCGAATATTGGTAATGCAACTAGCTTCATGGCGGAATTATGGGGTTTCCGGGAAGGTTTAATCCTCGCCAAGAATCGAGGTTTCTCTCTTATTTATGCTGAAACAGACTCCGATGCCTGGTGAGTGCATTGGAAAAAGACTTAGACTTTAGCCCCTTTGACTCCACTCTTATGGCGGATTGTAAATCGCTTGCTCAGTGTTTCCAAGAGATCAAGACCATGCATGTTCTCCAGGAAGAAAATCAATGTGCCGATTTTCTTGCAGACCTCGGCTTGAGGGACTACCCTATTGGATCACCCTCCTAACAGCCTGAACGATCTTCTTACCTGTGATGCGCGGGGTGCTGCTTCTAATAGAAGACGTTAAGTCAAGGGACCCTACGGATCCCTCCCCTCACCAAAAAAAAAAAAGTGAGTATCAACAAATAAAATAGAATAGAAAAAGTACAATATTAATAAGCACCTACAAACAAAATTGATTTAAATAATCTTTTAAAATTTACCTCTTTGGCATGACGTAAACGTGGCAATAAATACAATGTGTTAGTTGGAACTTGAAGCTTTCAAGGGCTTACAATAAGCAACCAAAATCAAACCCTCCAATGCTCATAAGGTCCTACTTCTTCTCTCTGTGGATCCAGCCACCTTTTGCTTTATAATTTTGAGTTTTATTTTTGTTAACCCTTTTCCCTATTTCTCACATGAATCTCTCTTGCCAACCAAATACCGTTTCTCACTCATAATTTGTATTTACTTCTGCATACATGGTCTCTCTCTGTAACTCTGTAAGTGTCACACAACACACTGTACTTGTTTCAGTTTGACGGCCATGCTTGTTTCTCTATATTCTACGCCCACTTTGATCTTGCGCCTCTTTTCATTCTGGGCCGTCAATTGAATTAGCTTTCACAGTTCTGATCAGTCACTTCTGTTTCCCGTGTGGATTTATATATACATTTAGAGAGGGAGAGAGATCTTTCAAGTTGGCATCTTTTATTTTATTTTCTTGTTTTGTTTTTGTTTTTGCTTTTGTTTTGTGATCCAAACTCGACTACCCACTTTGATCTTAGCCTCAAAGTTTCAGTCTTTACGCAATAATGATGATCTCGGCTGTGAGGCAGTCTGGGCCGCTAGCGATCCATGGCTCTGATTTTTTCCGTCCGAAATCGCCGGCGCCGGCGCCCAAGTTATGCGTTCTTCCGCCGCTCCCGGCGTTGAAGCGTTGCCGGAGTTCTGTTCTCTCGTTGGCGAAGCCGCTCCATGTTTCTTCTGTGGAGACCTTTGGGAGTTTGAAGGAGAGATCTCGAGGCGATGATCACGAGAAGCGTGCGTTGGTCACGTGCAAGGCCTACGAGGCCGATCGATCGCAGCCGATCGAAGAACCGGCGGCCAAATCTGAGGCTGCCCGGAAGGTGAAGATCGGAATCTACTTTGCTACTTGGTGGGCTTTGAATGTGGTCTTCAATATATATAATAAGAAGGTTCTGAATGCTTACCCTTTTCCCTGGTTGACCTCCACGCTCTCCCTCGCTGCTGGGTCTCTGATAATGCTCATCTCTTGGGCTCTGAGGATCGCTGAGACTCCAAAGACTGATCTTGATTTCTGGAAGACCCTTTTCCCAGTAAGAAAATCAATAATATTGGGTGTTTAATGTTTTAATTCTGTGATTATTCAATTTTTTTTGTATTGTTCTTCTTGATCAGATGTTTTATGTTGTATGCCCTGTGATCTTTAGCTTATCTGTTTGTTTATTTTAATGGATTTTATCATCTGATGATGCTAATATGTTGGGAATTTCTTGTTTGTATTGTGATTGGACTATAGTGTTTTGTTGATGATGTTGATGTTGTTGTTGGGTGTATTTAGGTTGCAGTTGCACACACCATTGGACATGTGGCTGCTACTGTGAGTATGTCAAAGGTTGCAGTGTCTTTCACTCACATTATCAAGAGTGGGGAGCCTGCTTTCAGTGTTCTGGTTTCGAGGTTCATCCTGGGAGAGACTTTTCCACCGGCTGTTTACTTATCACTGATCCCGATTATTGGAGGTTGCTCGCTTGCTGCTCTTACCGAGCTGAACTTCAACATGATTGGTAACTAGAATTTCCTCTATTGAAACGTTTGTGATTGTGTTTGTTAAACCGTTGTCGTTTACTAGAGTGGAGTTCATGGTTTCGAGGAGCAATTGGAAGGGTTGTTATTGTGTTTTTTGGATGACGAGGGAAACCCCACAACCCTTTCGAGTGTGAGTAAACCCGGCCTTGTGGCAAAGGACCACAAGAAAGTAAACCAGCTTAGGTTATCCATAGCCGACTGGCTGAAACCAAGGGGCAAGGATTCGAACTCGTGACCTTGTAGTTACAAGTGTGGATCTCTTGTCATCTTGGCTGGGGTTACCCCTGTTATTGTGTTACCTCTAATAGAAATTGCCTTAAGAAAGAACTATTGCACTATTTAATTGATGGATTTCCGTCTGAAGGTTTCACTATGTTCACGTGATTTTTGCTCAACAAGGTGACTAAGGGGGCTTTGGCATTTTCCGGGGATTTTTACTACTGAAATACTGCACAATAATGCTTGTTTACTCTAATAATACGCAATTACTATCGCCATACCGAATATAACTTAGTTTAGCGATCGTTTGCTGATGCCTTTTCATTTTGGTTTTTGGCTGTTAACCTCAGGGTTTATGGGTGCCATGATATCGAACTTGGCCTTTGTTTTCCGTAACATATTTTCCAAGAAGGGCATGAAGGGGAAGTCCGTTAGTGGAATGAACTACTATGCTTGCTTGTCCATGCTATCTCTTGTTATTCTCACCCCATTTGCAATTGCTGTGGAGGGACCACAAATGTGGACTGTTGGGTTTGAGAAAGCTCTTTCCCAAATTGGACCCAATATCATATGGTAATCAGATGACACCTATCGAACCTTCTTATCTTTTCGGTACAATATTTGGCATAATGTTACTTCAAGATGTTTTGGTTAGGAAACTTTATTTGTAGTAATTATTATTTTCGTCAATTTTTTCAATGAGTTTATGCAATGAGGAGAATGAGGACAATTGCAGATATATATCTATTTTCTTATTGGCTAGCCAATAGTTGGAAAACTGGGTTTCATTGAATTCTAAAAATGATTAGGTTATCTATAGAGAATATGCAAGCTAAATGAAATTTGAAGTGTGGATTTAACATTTCATTTCCAACGGTTTCTGATACCAAACTCTGTGTCAATGGTTTGTCGAATCAATATTTTCTTAAATTTCTTTTTCTGCAGAAGGTGATATGAATTTATAGTTTTGAGTTATTGTCTCATAATTTCTTATGTACTGATGTATGACTATTCGTCTGTTATAGAAATATTTAGTTTGGACAGACTAATAACTACGAAGAAGGCTAGGGAGCTCTTCAATGTGCATTTGCATATCTGTTTATACCTTTTTTGAACAACAGAAATATTTTAAACTGCGACGTCGTTGGTTGCGTAGCACTTGTATACAATCGGTGCGTTTTTGGTTACTGATGTTTTAGTATGGTTAATATCTGTGTAATAGGTGGATGTTGGCCCAGAGTGTGTTCTATCACCTCTACAATCAGGTGTCATACATGTCCCTGGACGAGATCTCGCCTTTAACTTTCAGTATTGGAAACACCATGAAGCGTATTTCTGTTATTGTCTCGTCCATCATTATCTTCCGGACACCAGTCCAGCCTGTCAATGCTCTCGGAGCTGCCATCGCTATTCTTGGAACTTTCTTGTATTCACAGGTAAATTATGTCTTTTTGTATTATTTTGGTGATTAAATACGATTCTCCCTTGATACCTCAGTGTGAAAGCTATCTAAATCTTCTGCAAAAATAAAAACTGCTTCCATATAAACGAAAGATCAATACGATTTACATTTTGAAGTTGTCCCTTAACTACATCATATGCACAATTTCATAAAGTGATCCTTTCCCTTTTGCTCACCATACCTGGTGGGCACTGCATATGCTCTTATCACATTATGGGTTTTATTTTCTATTTCTTTTGGACCGAGGGAGTGTAGTGTAATCTGTGGTTATCTGAGCTAATCAGGCTGCTCCATTTTATTTCCTTTTTTGTCATTTTGGGTGCGATTAGGAAGTGGGCATTTTAACACTTCCCCTGTTGAACGTTGTAAAAGTTCTTGGCAAAACCCACAGCTCACTTAGACAAACCAGACAAATTATACTATGTACCGTGGTCCATATAAATGTTTATTTTTTAGTATATTGAATGTTCATTTTTAATGTACTGATCTGAAAGTTCATTTTTTTAGTAGTACAGCTAAAAATGAACATTCAATGTATTAAAAATGAATCTTCAGTATACTAATAATGAACCTTATGTCAATGGTCTATCTTGTAAGGTGAACCAGAGTCCTTGATATATTGAAATAGTATTTTGGGCATGTTGTCTAGTTTTAGCGGAGATGCGTTTAAGTTAAAAGGAGTGTATTTTTATCATATTCGGGGCTGTTTTGTGATGTAGTTGTGTTGTTGCAGGCAAAGCAGTGAAGATTTGGAGAGAAGGAAGTTGGTGCAGAGAGGAAGGAATCAGATTTTGGGGGTGGTGATGAAGCAAGCTGCGAGCTGCTTTGTTTGTAGATAGCAAATAAGGAGTTTGAGGGAAGTACTCAAACGTTTATTATAGTTATAGATTGGGCAGAGTTTTTATTGTAATATTTTTTGCACCTCCAGAATTGAGAGAGAGAAGAATGTTGAATTGTATAAATAAGCAAACAGAGATGATGAGCTGTTAGGGAACTCTTTCAAATTTCATAAATAGAGTATGATGGTGGTGATGATGATGATGATAGATTGTCACGCCTTTGGCTCCGGGCGTTTGGATGAGCGGTGAGCCATCTTAATTTCATAATCACCGCCACTTCAATCTCGGCCATGACCGGCCACCTGCTGGCCGGAGCACCCACCAGGCTCGGGCGCTAGGCTCTCTGTGCCACGCCATGGCCAGTGGAGGCCAAGCGCCCCCCGGTGCACCTGCAGGGTGAGGCATGGTGGCAAGGGACGCAGGGGTGGTATAGGTGATTGGTGAAGGATGAACAAGGATCACACATTTGGCAAGTTATCCAGTGGGCAATCAAGTTAATTCACTTAGGTCTTTTTGGTTTTGGGTTGTTGGTCAATTAACATCAAAACCTTTGTGGTTTTGAATTTAACTAAAATTTTTAACAATTTAAAAATGATATACATTTATATACAAACTTAATTTGAATACTATTGTAACAGTTAGTATTCAAAAAAAAAAAAATACAAACTTAAAGCATCATTTAATTAATCCGAATGTCTAATTTCAAGTTTTAAGTTTCAAATGTTGATTCAATAGCATAATCTTATAGTTAATTCCAACTTTAAATCTCCACATTCAAGTTTAACTCAAAAATAGAATTCAAGCAATGTCATTTTACTCAATTTTAGTGTTGTAAAAATCAGCCTAGGTAGTCGCCTATATACTATGCACCCTAGACTTGAGATTTTAGCCATAAGCGACTTTTAATTGTGAATTTAAAAAATACTGAACCCCTAAATGGCTAAAACCCAAAAATTAAAAATAAAAAATAAAAAATTCAAAAATAGTCTAACATATGTTGTTGACTGCCTCATGGTGCTAGCCTACTAGGCGCCCTCGAGTCCTCCATTAGCGCCTAATACCTTCTACAACATTGTTCATTTTTAGATCCAACCCACTCAAGCCATTGGACTGACTTAGTAGATCGGAATAAGGTTAAAAAGTTTCAATTTCACTACTTTTCCAACCATAAGTTTTGGATTAATTATCCCACCCATATGAACCCAACCTGTATATTAACAATTGTTATACGGTAGACCATGGTCCACGTAGCTATGTAAATCATGATGATGCGCCACATATATGTATATTGTGAAATGAACATGTAGTAAACTTACAAATTTGCTTTGTAAACATATACTTTATACTTTACTAAAAGTTCATAGATATTGCGCAAAGCACAAAATGCAATTTTGCAAAATACATATTATTGTAAAATTTTCTATGCGATTATATATACTATATTACTCTGTATTATATTATATAGAATATTAATATTGAGATAAAAAGAAGAAACCCAAGCCTGTTTATTTTACCTAAAGAAAGATAATGGAAAAATACATTAAAATTAGAAAGAAAAAAAAGAGTAACAAATTTAGGAGGATAAGCCATTTCTCTATGTTTTTGTTCCTTGTGAGAAAAGGGAGAAGATGTTATATGTATTTACAAAAATGAATGCAAGTAAAGCTAGAAGTCAATGATGGGTTCGCCAATGGTGAGATTCCTCTCAACGTTCCATGGTAGGTTAAAAAGCTTCGCCATTATAAATTTAAAGATCTTATTCACATTGATGTTGTGGGTCGAGCTCGAGAAGAATAAGGTTGCCTTCATCACCTTTGCATATGCCCTTGCCTGCAAATTTATGTATCAATTCCTCAAATCTTAAATGTTTGAATGTAATTGTAACATTCACTAGACAACCTTAAATGAATCAATACGTTGTGTGCTATTAGTATCCAATAATTGATGATCAATACCACTCTTTTATTCCAATTATGAGGAATATATAGCGCTCTTAAACTAAATATTGTCAATGGGCCAAGTTCCAGTGCGGCTATGTCTTAACGTACGCACTAGCCGCACCATTATTTATGCAAAAAAAAACACCAATAGTGTTAGAAACACACAACAAAGAAATGCACCACAAAACGCACCACACCCCCCAAAAAAATGCACCATACTCTCACCACACCTAATGGTGCGTTTTCTAACACTATGTGATGTGTTTGAGTACTACCGACTCTGTTACAATGTGATGTGATGTGTTTATGTGTACCTAATAGTGCATTTTGTTGTGATGCGTACATAATAGTGCACTGGTGCATTTCTGTGTTGTGCGTTTCCTAATACTATTAATGCTTTTTTGAATAATTGTCGCACGTTCAGACATGACCGCATTTGAGCTGACATTTATTGTCAATATTGAACTAGTGAAAGAACCAAATATAGTCAATATTGAGCTACATATAAGAGAGAAAGAGCTTATATAGAAGTGAATATCCTTGATGAGGATGCTATAATATACACAATACACGAAATATATGATGGTAGAATTAAAATTCAGATCTATCTAAAAGGTGGTATAGGCTTAAACTCACTCACAATACTCAACAGTCCCAACTCCCAGCCAACATTCTTGTGCTACCAAGACAAGCAAGCAAGTTTCATATAAATAAATGTTTGGCGTTTGTCATGAACTTATCCGATAAGGCAAGGCCTAAAGGACATAGATGGAATTTGTAGTTACCTCGTTTCTTTCTTTCTACTTGGATTATGTTCGGTTGGACACATGTATTTTGTAATCTCAATCACTACGTTGACGTTAGAAACGGATGTAGAAAACAAGACTAATTTATAAATTTTTTAGATCACGAGAAAATCATTACTCTGAAA